>CM020440.1:81011756-81036756 GCA_009819605.1 Sterna hirundo
GGCCAGGAAGATGAGAGACCATCACTGGCAGCACCAGCATGGAAGAAAATCCACCAGGAAGAAAAAAAACCATCATATTTTCAGACCACTGAAATATCTCAACTTCCAGGAAAAGTCAAGCTGCTCCTTTATGAACCTGATCTGCTTTCCTTTCCCCTGCAGCCACTGCTGAGACTCGACAGCAGGGAAAGCCAGGCATAAAAAATATTTCACTTCCATAGCAAAGTTGCTAAGAACGAATACCAAGGAATTTGCTTCCCCCCCCCGCCCCCGCCCCCGATCTAGTCACAGCTACCTTCAAGTCCCACTGTGAAAGTTCACATTTAATAAGGTGTGATTAACGAATGCTCAAGGAAGCCAAAAATTGTATGTTATGAAATGAAGGGTAGATCTGGCAGGAAGGAAAATACAGGAGAAACCACAGATAAAATAACCCAAGTGACAGGGAAATTAGTGGATGCCTGGAAATGGGGACTCAAGCTGTATTTCTTTGAGAGTTTCCTAAGCTTGCACACATACAGGGTGTCTTTTTTTTATTATGTTCCTTTACAGTAGAATTGAAAATTCAAGATTGATATATTGAATTATAGAATTATTGCTTTTTTTGATCTGTTTCCTAAATACGCGTTTCTGCCGATTTAACCTGTTGGTTAAAATCAGGCTTGAAGAAAATTCTGGGCTTTGAGCTGTACACGTCCTTTGGCTTTGAACCTCCAGCCTTGACCTGGGGGGGCACCGAATCCAGAGCCAGGAGCGATTTAGAGCGTAAGATTTGCCGCAGTGGGGAAATCCCACGGTCTTAGCTGGGGAGATGTTAGCACAATCAAGTCACTTACTCAAATTAGCTGAAAATCCCGAAGCACTCTCGACCCAAGTGCTCCTCAAACCCCAGCGCTGCCAGAAGAAGGTGAGGTGGGAGCTTTCCCAACGCTACCAACCGCCCAGCTGGATGCACCAGATACCCCTGCCTGCATCCCTGCCTCGTCCCGGCTCTCCTGCTGAGCAACACGCTCCTGTCCCTTTGCCACTATCTCCATAGTTGCTAATTTCATTCCTCTTTTGTTCCCTGTAGACCTTCTGCTTTCCCTTGGCACCTTTTTTTGTGTCCTTCTCCACACCGAACTTCTGCCCACGCTGCCTCAGTCCCTCCCCCTGACTTACTTTTCCCTAACATCGGCAAGCCCTCGTCTTGTTCCATTTCTCCACAACGCCGCTCCCTCTCCAGTAGTTCAAATTTCCTGATTTTTTTTGAGGCGCTCTACATTTGATGCCCGCTACACCCTTCTCACCCCACAGTTGTGCTCCATCCAGTTGCCCAGCGCTTTTCCTCTCCTTAAACAGAAGTCAACCACCTCCGCTGCTTCTCATCCAGACTTGTCTCCACCCGCCCTTCCAGAGGCCGGGCGATGTGCTCGTCCCTCAGCCTTTGCCTGCTTTGCTCATCCCTTGCACGCAGCATCCGTTCAACCCTGCACCTCCTGCTCCTGCTACGTGGGGCCTCCCCCAAGCCAGCACAGAGGCAGCCTGGCAGGGAATCATCCATATTTTATAAATTAATTTAGAAACGAGAAGATTAGAATACCTCCTATTTTCATATTAATTTATATTATTACTAAAAAGGCTACACTAGAGCTATTTAGTCTACCACATCCATATCAAGGGCTCAGTTTTGATCTGAGGGAACATGACAGCTTGAGCAAAGTTCTTTGTTCAGACACCACACAACATACCTTAGCAGTGCGCAGCTGTTACAACACTAATTGAAATATGTTTTTAAATGTATCGGGTTTCCGAACATTTGCGGAAGAATTATTTCTTTCCCCCGTGAGTAAAACCCAGTATTTCAGCCATTTAAAAGGAGTGCCTAATCCCTACAATGCATTAGTAGGCCGTAAAATAACGCTGAAGTAAGGTATTTTACGCTGGGGATGGGGATAAGTCTACGACTGTAGGTGGATGGGGAGAATCTACGACTGTAGGTGGATGGGGAGAATCTACGACTGTAGGTGGATGGGGAGAACCTGCAGCTGTAGATGGATGGGGAGAACCTACAACTGTAGATGGATGGGGAGAACCTGCAGCTGTAGATGGATGGGGAGAACCTACAGCTGTAGACGGATGGGGAGAACCTACAACTGTAGGTGGATGGGGAGAACCTGCAGCTGTAGATGGATGGGGAGAACCTGCAGTTGTAGGTGGATGGGGAGAACCTACAACTGTAGGTAGCCCTTCCTGCTTTAGCAGCTATTTAGCTAACACATAGTAAGAGCGTTGCCGTGCGATGTTATGACATCGGTGGAGTAGAGATGCATCCAAAAGAAGCAGATTTGAACATCCCACCCTACAGGTTTTACCCAGTCTCATCCGAGATGACCTGTGTCATCCATGGGGGATGGAACTAGGAGAGGTACCCAAGGAGCTTACAGGAGGGCTCATGAAACCCTTGTGTGGCGTCAGGCGTGACGTAGATGCCACACTGTGCAGTGAAACTAAATGATAATTCTCTCTCAAGTATCTAAAGGAAATGCTTGGGCTTTTTTTTATTCCACCATCTGCAACAAGAGGTTCCCACAGGGGCCTGAGCTCAATTTACAGAGGGGAAATTATAACTAATCTGTTTTGCAAAGTCTCTAAAATTGCGTTTCTGTTAAAACAAAACAACAACGACGAAAACACCCTCTAACAGTAAGTATCTCTCAATCTTGCCGGGCTAAAAGTCTTTGACGGAAAAGCCCTGCGTTTCCCATTTGCAGCGGTATAAAAGTCATAAGACATCAGATCATAACCTGTCACTGGTCCCAGACTAAGTATCACCCACCCTTTGCCTAAGGCAAGTGGGTCTTTTTTCTGTGGGAGGGGGCCAAGGAGAAATCCCGCTCTTTGGAGGAAAGAAGGAAACATTTTTGTGACAGTTTGTTTTTATTTTTTTTAAGGCACTTCTTTTGAAGCTGCTTGGGGGTTTGGATGTTAGATGTAGTCCCAATGGAGATGGATTAGTGGCCAGAGCACAGCGAAACGGTCAAAGGTGCAAGATAAATGCAATTTATATATAATTGCCCAAGCTGCACCTGTTCGGTTTTGAATAGGAGACCTTGTCTACAGAACGAATTTCCCAAGCATGGAATATATCCTTTTTTTTTTTTTTTCTTTATTTGAGTGTAAAATGGGAAATTCTAAACTCGTATCAGAGTAAAGCGAGAAAAAATAACCTTTAAATAGCATGTAAATTTTTTATGAATCAAGCTCTAAATAAAGAAAACTCCTGAGCTGGGAATTCAAAATACTAGCCAGAGAGCGCTGATTTGCTACCGGGCTCAAGAACAATATTTAGTTTACAGAATCAATCTGGAAATAAAACCAGTGCTTGCATCAGCATGAAAGCTACGAAAATAAAAAAGAGGTCTTAATAAAATATACAGTGGAAAAGGAAAGGATGAAAGCACTAGCACAGCTATGAGGCCCTCGACAGCCCACACAAGTAATAAAATAGAATATGATGTAATATAGAACAACAATGAAAGGATTTAAAATTTCTAGGTAGGATTCTGAAAAACCGTTTCCAGCTTTTGTTGCAGAGCCGGCACGCTGCGAGTTTCCCTGTGAAGCTACGGTAAAGCTGGCGTGTAGCAGACATGGGTGTTGGCGACGGCAGAACAAATGCTAACCTTCACCTTACTCCTGAAGCAGCCCAACGCAGCGTTGATGACAAAGGGGAGACGGGATCTTTCTTATTTTCTAGGTGCTCCATTCTGTTTGTTCTCCTGCTCGCTTACCCGCTGCTGCTCTCCCTCCTGATCCGCAACGCAAAGATGTTTTTGTTTGCCTAAACGGCACCAACGCTTTGCCCTGAGGACAACCATCTTCTTCCCCTTCAGTAGACCTGGACGCGTCTCTGTGCAATCTGCTCTAAGGTGGCCCTGCTCTGGCAGGGGGTTGGACTAGATGATCTCCAGAGGTCCCTTCCAACCCTATGATTCCATGATTCTATGATTCTATGATTCTATGAAAGTGTCTCAAACCTTGTGCTAAGTAGCTTGGAGAAATCTGAGATCAGATGGGTGCAAATGAAGCGGGATCTGCTCAACTAATTTCAGCCTGACCAAAGTTCGGGTGGGTTCATAAGACTCCGCAGGAAAATAACGTGAGCACTGAATTGCTGTGCTACCTGCCGTCCTCCGCACCCCAGTTACAGTGCTGCATCCTCTGGTTTGAAAGAAATAGGATCTTGTAAAGTTCAAACTCCAAGAAGGACATGTAACTTCTCTTAAAATGAAACGGCATCCCAAGATTAACCGGGCAGAATTTGGTCCTGCAGCAAGCAGTGGCCTCTCCACTAGATTTCAGTTCAGCCAATGCAATTCACTCATTGCAGTAACACAATAAATTCTCCTACTCCACGTCAAGCTAGAAGCTATTACAAAATACTGATAATACTGCATAAATTTAAAATTATGGATTGTGAAATGTGGGGCCCTTTTTCTACGGCGCTCAAGCTGTGGCGGGAGCAGCGTAGAGAGGTAATCACAGAGCTCCTTGACCTGCATCTGCATGGTCCTATCAAAAGGTCTTGGGTTGACACAAAGAACTGGCCCGATCCCATTCTTCTCCTTGCCCTGCTCCACCACAGTACCTACGACATTCCTTGTTTCTTCTTTACAGTAGTTGTGTTGCACACGATTAAGCCAGCTCATGTAGTTTTACGTGTCAATGTTACTTTTTGCTGCAAATAAGTTCTCCGAGGTAAATCTTTAGAGGCTGCAAAGCAGGAACGTGGCCTCTGTCTGACTCTTTTAACCCTTGTTCTAGCACTGGTTGCGACAAGTATGTGGACTATGAGAAGTAGTGTCAAAGAAAAATCTGATTGTTCAAATATCAGGAAAAAAAAGGCCTAAAAAAAGCACGTATAGTTTTTTACATAGGAAAAACGACATCAGTATAAACAACATCCACTATTTGTGCTTCTCCAGGAAAGACAGGAAGTGTTCCAATTCCTCCTAAAATATGTTTTTAATGAAGTAACAACAGATCGTGATCAGCTGGTCAGAAGACAGCAACACACTCAGAAAAGATGCTTTTTCTCTTTCTGAGGTTTCAAAAAGTGGATTGAAAAATCTAGGCCTACTCTTGCAACGACCCCAAACGCAGAAGACGGCTTTGCTTTATATTCGGTTCCTTCCGCTGTACACGGACTGCAATTTCGCACCTACGTTATTAATGCAATTACACGCTTTTTCCAAAAACTATCACATTAGTTTGAAATTCACTTCAGATGCACGCTAAGCCATTAACCAAAGTCCGGGTGCGGTGTGCCTCCTGAAGGCTGTGAATGAGTTATGGAGGCTAGCCCAGCCGAGGTCTTCAGAGCTCCCAACCACCTCCGTCTAACGTTAGCGTGAGGCGCGGAGGCTCCGTAAAAGCAAACGCGTCCTTAATAATACTTCACACTTTATATAGCGAGTTCCATCGCAATATTTCAGCCCGCATGAATTAAGATTTACAACACCCCGGCAGGGCGGGCTGGTATCGTTTCCCTCTCTTTTCAAAGATGGGCGAAGGCGAGGGAAAGACGAAGCCATTTGCTGCAATTCGCAGAGGAGGTCGGTGGCGAAGCAGAAGAGAGCGCGGGGCGCTCAGCCTCAGCGCCCGTGCCTTTGCCACGAGACCATCCTCCCTGCCTCTCAAGGCCACGCTCGAGCTTGACGATGTGCTGTAGTTCTAGCGTATTAAATATGACACCCTGGACACGTTCTGGATCGTAAGGCTGAGTCCCATAAAGTTGACGGACGTAAAGTTGAGAAGCCGAAAGGGACAGAGCAAAGAAGAAGGAGAGAAGTCCCTCCGTTGCAGCTGTGTGGTATTTTTCTAGGCAGTAGGTTCCCGTGCTACTTAAGGACCAGAACATATTTTTGCTTTTACAAATGCAGTTTATTTTGCAAATCAAGGTGATTGCACACATTTCAGCTTGTCAAATTTTCAGCCTTTCAACCATATGTCTGTCGACCTTATGGACTACCAACTTTATGGGATTCAACCATATGTCCAGATCCTGATATATATGAAGGCCAGTTCTAACATAAGAGCTTTACGGTAGTAGCGTAGTAAACCATAATGTTTGCAGATGGCTGTAATAAAATCATTCAGGAGAGGAAAGGTGCAGGGACGTAAAGCCTTCAAAGCTTCTTCTACTGAATAAACAATTTGATCTGAATAATGTAACGGAGAGCACATTCCACCAATGAACTAGCTGATCTAGCCCAAAACGTTGCTTTTAATTTTCTTTCCTAATCCCACATGTATTTTAACTTCCTTTTTTATTTTCCTGTCTGGGATTAGCTTAGAATTTGGAAGAAAAGGATAAGAAGGAAAAATAACAAAGTAAAGAATTTTTTTTTTAAAGGCACAGTCCACTTCTGAATTGTAAATTTTTCATATGTGAATTGCCAAATGGTTATGTGCGGCCTGGAAGATGTATTAATAGAGAGGTATAAGTTTTTTACCGTCACATGGTGAGATTGAAGGATGATGTGACTTGCTTCATTTCCTGAAGCGGGACTCAGCTTTCAAAGTTAAGGAAAGTTTCCTCCTGAGTAAGCTTTTTCTAACTCTAGGAAGTTGGAGTTTGCTTTATGTCCTGCTGCACAATAATTCACGTGATAATTCACGTTCCCTTTGTCTAACATAACTTGATATCTCTATTATTTGGGGAGCTCCGGTCCCGCTTTCCCTTAAATGAAACACGCTGAACCGATGCGTCCCCCTCGGAGAGTTCTCCACCTCCGGGCTCCTGCCTGTCCTGGCTGACAGCGGGGACGGGAGCACTGCCCGCAAGGGGAACCACGGCCAGCATAGGTGTGATGGAGGGTCTTTTTCAAACCAAAATATTTTTTAAGCTGACAATCCGCGGTGAGCTTTGGCAAGCTTCCTTGAACTAGACAAAAATCAGTTCCTGCTCGGGAAAGGAGGAAACCTTCCCTGGGCATTAACTGAGAAGTGAAAAGGCGAAATGCAACCTGCCCGTGCTGCCGGCGTGCGAAATCATGGCGAGAGCGACCCCCGTGAGCTGTTTGCCTTCAGATAACTCGGCCAGAGCCAGCTCTCGCGCTGCTAACGTCAGTGGACGTTTTTCTATTGGATTAAATGGTGTGGGGTCAGATAGCGTCTAAGAAACGAAAAATACACTGTCACTCTTCCTTCCCGTGCCAGACTTTGTGTTGAGCAAGTTGCGTTCCTTTCTGAGGGCTAGGGCCTACCTAATTTGAAAAGGGCTCATCCTGCGAGGTGCTGAGTGCCGCGATTGCCACCGCGCTCAATGTGACGTGAGCTCACCTACCACCTGCCGAGATTCACCCCATCGCACCCAACAGTCCTTTCCCAAGCAATAGCCGTTCAAAAAAATTAAAAAAAAAAACAAGTTGAACTGAGCAAATGATATTATTTCTTCCCTGTTGAAAGCCTCAGCACCTGCTGAGCCCTACATTGCCCAAGCGTGCTCATGAAACGCGGCAAAGAGCATAGTGAATACCTCAACCCTTTCTGCAAAGACCTCAACCCTGCCCTCGGCGCGTGCAGCCACCCTACCTGTGTGTTCGTATTTGTGTCGCAGCAGGGAACTGCTCTTCTGGAATGTCTTGTCACATAAGTCACACGCGTACATGCCACTTTCTGTCTTCTTGATCTTCTTTCGGGACAGACAGGAGTCGGAGTCCGTCATGTCGTCGAGGCCGGACATGTAGTCTGGGGTTCCATCAAGCAATTCTCCCTGCGAGGGAACCACCCGTCAGCGACACCCCGCTTCCACCACCGCTCCTCCCCACGGAGGAACCCACCACCCCAGAAAAATTCAAATCATGTCTGCTTAGGACGGTGGTCCCTCGTAGCTTAGGAACCCATCAGTAACGAAACTACAGCTGATGGGAAGTGTGGAAATAGTGAGGAGCCTCCTAATTCTCTGCCTTCAACCAACTTTCTGGTTTTGAGGACTCTGCGATAACATCGCGTACACAAGTGGATGGTATTTATCCTATTGGCACTAAATATTTCCGAGGAGCAGAAAACGCGAAGGGGAGGCTCTTCACGCATGGCAAAAGGTGGTGTAATATTTTATAGGGGTGAGTGTAAGCAACAGCTAAGAGATCACTCCTTTCAAAACACTGAAACTTGGATATATTCTGTATCTGTAGAAAGGTTTTAATTGAATTTTATATTTAGGTACAAATGTTATTATTATGCAATCCATTTAAATGTATGTCTCCCGACTAAAGGCCTCAAGCTATATTTTTATATTTAATTTTGTAATTTGAAATAGGGAATATTAATAACACTTTTTATCAATGTTCTATCTATGTTAAAACAGCCTTCAGCATTAAGCAATAATGAATGTGGATCAGTAAATTATTAAATTTCTTGATATTTATTTTGTCTTGATCCAAAGAGAGTGCAAACTCGCGTGATAACATACATTTCCATTTGCTATCACACAGTTCGGTTTTCTTAGACTAGGTTTGCACTAATTAATATTAGAGAAGATTAAATAGGCTTAAATACATTTACAAAGAGGGCAGATGTACTGTAAATTGGAATAGTGGAACAGCTGTTATGGAGGTGCAGTGCTATTTATGCTCCTATTGTGCAAAGAGGGATTACAGCCTGTAATGTAAAACCATACCTGATTTTCACATTTGAAACTATAAAACATTTACTAGTCAGTAAAATTACTAATAGACCATAATAGGACATAGGGGAACGTGCGCAAATGTAAAAAAAAAAAAAAAATTATTAATCTATGATCAGTTAATCTCATTTAACTGAACTCTGTGCATTAGATCCGAATACACCCAGCAAAAAGCTATAAAAGTACACGGCTTCTGTCGAGCAGCTCTTTGCCGTAGGCACGCAAGGGACGAAATCCTTTACTACCCATGTACTGGCTCTGGGACGACCTGAGAAAAGGATCAGAGGTTGTACCCAGGCATGAAGAAGTGCTGACCCAGATTACGTGTCCAGGGAAAGACTTTGTCTGTGTTTAAGGGCCCTGGCCGCTCCCTCTCCACATAATTTCATTTAATCTCTGGGTTTTTTCAAAGCTGTTCCGGATGACTGGCAGGATTAGGGGACTGGTAGTCTGGGAAGGGCAGTAGGTGAGTTGACGAAAGGCTATGGTGAAACAACGCCGTCAATGTTTCTCATCCTCCAGATGTTTCACAAGAAGAGAGAACGCCTTTCCCAGGCACGGTGGGTGAACAAACCCGCCAAAAAACACGGAGAAGGAATCTTTGAGGACTTTCGATGGGATAGAGCTGCTACAAGGCCATATGGACCTCTGCTTAGAGGGGTACAGCTTGGCGTCCGGGTGTGGGGGTGGCTCCCAAGAGGTCTCCCACTGCTCCTTTTCCCCATGGTGAGAGGTAGCCCTGCAGAAATCAGTCTCCCTACAAAGTCTCCCCCTTTTCTTTTTTTTTTTTTTTTTCAGGATGGATTTTTTCATGGCCATTATTATTAGTATTATTTAGATACAATTCTAATAAGAAACGACTGAGCTCTTAACAGAATAAAACCATAAGCGTTATGCCTGTTCACTGGTATTGATACTGCTTCTGAATCCACGTAGAGGTGCTCTTAAGGTAAGTGTAGTTTGTTTTCCTACTCAACTGCATTTTTGCAAGTTCAAACTAAAATAACCTCTGCTAATTTTGTTGGAAATATTGACTACAGGTTTGGGCTTTTTCTTCTGTGAGAGGACGTATCACAAAATACTAAATTCTAGCCTTTCAAAAGAAAACGGTTGCAACAATTTACCTGAAATCCTTGTTTCCGCTGGTACTTTCTCCTTTGCTGCATATCGGCAAAAGTAGCTGCTCCAGTTGGGTAAGTATAGGCCATATGTGGTAGGAAGCTCATCTGATCTAGTCCTGGGTATGGTCGCAGCCCAGGAATACTGGTCTGGACTGGTGGCATAAAAGTGGCTGGGGGAAATGCGCTCTGTGGTGGAAGTGTTGTGTATAAAGGTTTGGCACTAAATGGGTTCATACCAAATACTGGGTTAGTGCTTTTATCCAGATTATTTGAATTAGAAAACTCCTTCTTGATAAAAGTCAAGTTCAGTGGCTCATCTGAGTTTTCAGATGATGAAGAAACACTGTTGTGTTCTAAATTTACACTATTAGATTTTGTTTTGTTCTTTGTGGCTATAATACTTTTGGGTTCCTTCATTTGTTTTGGTAAAGACAAGTCCAAAGGCTCAGCCTGAAGCTCCTCGGAAGAGAAACTGTTTGGAGTGTAAGAACTACTGTGGGAGTTTTTAGAAGATGTGGAAGAAAGATTTAAAGGAGAAGGAGTATTGCTCCTAGAGTGGTCCAATTTATCAACTGGTTTAATATTGGTAAAATGAGGAGGTTTTGTTAGCCTGAGAGGAGTATCACAATTAGTAACACTGTTATGGAGTTCAGCTATAGATGGTGAAGTTATAGAGTCCACAGGCTTTATTGGAGATCTGGCTGACAAAGAGTCTTTAGTGGGAGTGTTGTTGGTGGCAGCCAGCGCCACCTTGGCACTGGCCCTTTCCAGTGATGGTGACCTGGAACTCGAATACTGGTAGACTTTTCTTTGTTCAAACCATTCCTTCACAAATTCCTGAGGAAGGCCAACAGCAATGGAAATTTTCAGTAGTTCATCGGAGTTGGGTTCCATATTCATAGCATAATATGCTTTAAGTACAGACATGTGGTCCTTGTATGGGTTGATGGGGCTAGTCATTCCTTTCTCAGAAAGTACTGATGACAGCAAGAGGGTTTGCTTATCAAACACTCCAGGTTTGTTGGGAACCATGTTCTCGTGAGGCTGAAGGACCGCCTTGATTTCTTCGTTCATTTTACACAGGTAACGCTCATGCTGATGCAACGGAATGGGACCAGGAAAGCTTTCTTTACAGAACTGGCATGAAAATGGAGTGGATACGTTATGGTTCTCTATCATCTTGTCTTCAGTTACCAGGTCTATTAGGGTTCGCAGCTTCTCTTTTTTAATGTTATTGAGCTGCCTCCTCGAGTCTGTGGTTAAGCTCTGGAGGCAAGCTTTGGCTTCATTGACTTTCTCTAATGTATAGTCAATAATACTTTTAGTGGCACCATTATGACTTACTACTGGAAGACCCACGGGGGGAATATTGGGGGAGGTAACTCCTTGTTCCTCGGCTTGAGAGCAGGAATCCTTCATATGGTAAACCTTCAACTTGGAGATCTCTTCAGCCTTGCAGTCCATTTTCTGCCTGGAAACCGTGTTGTCCACAATCTGTAGGACCTTCTGCACCTCACTTAAATTACTGCCTACCGCAGGAAACCCAAGCAATGGTGCTTCCATCCCTACACCTAAGTGCTGCATTGGACTTTGAGCAGAAGCGTGAACTCCTAAGGGGCTGGTTGCTCCAAGTCCACCATTCATAAAAGGACTAGTTGCACTAAACCCATGTGAGGCCATAAGAACCTTATATTCATTGAAATCTAGTGGTTCTGTTTTAATTTTCAGTAGGCCTGTTTGTTCAGACATACTAAGTGGTTTGCCATTCTCCAGCTTGTTTCTCAGCTGTGTAATGGCTGAATTAGTAGGAGAGGAAGATACAGAATTAGGAGAAGAACCCGTCTTGATATTGTTTCTCATTCGGCCATTTACAGAGATTAAACCAATGCACTTCTTGCTGCTGATGTGCGAACTGTAGGAGCCAGAATGGGAGAAACGTTTCTTGCAGTTTGGACACTCATATGGTTTTTCACCTAAAATGATAATTAAAACCAAATGTTAATTATCGTTGTTGCTGCTGTAATTGCAAGCGCTCGCATTTGATACCCGACTGATCGTCTGCGTATCCACTGATTAACAGTGAGGAAAATATTAATCCCATGGATATGGCCACACACCACCAACTGCTTTACCCTCCTCTTTCTACGGGTCTTGAGGTCAGTTTGGAGCCACGGTCTCCCAGACGGCAGCGGCCACCAAGGTGTGAGATTGGCTCCAGACTGATTGTTGCAAGTCACAGGTGAGTACCCTGTGGCGAAGGCAGTCAAATCAAACCCAGACTGTTCGAATTTGATTTGTTTCTTTTGTTTTTTCTTTTTTTTTTTTTTTTAATTTTTCTTCCAAGAAAAGGGCATTTTCACTGGAAATGAGCACGGTACGAGAAACTGAGTCCTGAGGTTAGGACCTCCGGGTCAGGGTCGGTGGAGGTTTGTGCCCGGACAGAGCCCGGTGGCGTTTCGCGTGCCGAACGCTGCCTCAAGCAAGAGAACCAAACCCCACAAGCCACTCAACAGGAGACGCCGCGTGCTGACTCGTCATCTGAGAGTAAGCGCTGTATTGCCCTTGGAGGGACTTTGTTATGGAAAACATAAGGGATTCTTCAGGGTCCGGCCACACAGAAACGAGTGAACGCTTCTGAACCCCAACTGCCCAACGAACAATCCATATTATTTGCAGGAAGCTTTACTATTTCCAAATCTTTCAGCGAGACCGTGGTATTAACGGCACGATAAACGGGGATGACTCAGATATCACTTATGAAATACCTTCGTAGCTCCAAGAAGCCAGAAGCAGAACTGTGTAAATTTTAAGCAGTCTTTAAAACTCAGCTAATTAAACAAAATGCAAATGAGCACACCAGCACCTCCGCTACTCACCACTGTGAATTCGCAGGTGTTCCTTCAGATGGTGTTTATATTTGAAGGCCTTGCCACACTCAGTGCATTTGAACTTGCGATTGCCTGCTCCTTGGGTCAGCATTTGGTGCTGGGAGGGGACGGGGCCGGGGGGGGGGGGCACGGAAAAAAGAAAGAAAAAAAAAAAAAAAAAAGACAGCAACATGAATTTTATGCAAGAGAAGCCATGAATTTCTAGCTTAAAAAACAAAAACAGGATTAATGCGGCTCCGAATTTATCAAGCGGACCAAAAGGTCTGCATGTACATTTATTTGTCTCATCAGCGTTGCAATAAAAATCAAAATGTTGGCAGTAAAGCGAAACAAATGAGAAAGTACTTTCACATGAGCATTCGATATTTGCTTTAGAATTATCTCCTAAGTCTCTCATCAGAAATGTGTTGCTTTAAGGTATCTTACGATGAGAGAAACTGTTTTATAAGAAGATTTGTGGCTCTTAATATTCCTAGCAGATTCTGAACATGTGGGACTCCGCTTGTTTAAAAATTCTGTTTACTGCGTGTGTAGGAAAGACAGAACCACTGTCGTTAGCGGCATTTTGTGTAAGATTTAATTCATTACCAAGCAGAAGAGACTTGCGTCTTCGGCACGAGCTGCTGGTGGAAGTGTTTTTTAAAATCACAGAGCAGCGGGGAAGACGCCAGCTACCTTTCGTGCCATGTTTCCCCCCCCCACCCCCAGTGCTCTTTTAAGGGGCGAGGGAAAGTTGAAAGTTAAAAGATATAATCAGAGGCAGCTGACCTATTTTTTTTTTTTTTTTTTGCAACAAACAAGAAAAGGCCCGTGACTTTGAATTTGGGAGGGGGGGGATAATAATTAAAAAAAAAATATTAATAATATTTATAATAATACAGCCAGCCACTCGGGATGCTCAAGGGAGGAGGTCGGCCTTTTGCAGGCGGCCACGACACAAAAGGAGGAGGGGGAAAATAGGGAGGGAAGGAAAAAAAAGAGGGGGGGGGGGATATTAAAAAAAAAAAAAAGTTTAAAAAAAAAAAAAAAAAAAGGCAGCGCCGAAACGGTATGACAACTGCGAGGGTGTGCTGCCTCTTCCCACATTCCTGGCGAGACAGATGGTGTTACATGGGACACAGGGAGGTTTGTTCAAACAGCAGCAACCTTCAAAGATCAAGCGGAGCCCAGCCCGCCGCGCGCCATTGAGGGACCCGCGCTCATATGTTGCTGAGTTGCATAAACAAACAGCAACAGCTGTTTTGTCTCCCCCCATCGCCCTCCGAGGACTACTATAAACTTTAGTTGTGCCACTGTTAATATGATACAATCATTTTAATTTACTAATTGTAAATGCCACGAGCAAATGAGGGGACTTTTCAACACCAAAGCTACCATTCATAATGCGCCAGCCCCGGCGCGCTCTCGCATGCGAAATTTCAGGCGGTTGCGTTGGATAAATGTCTACGCGGGGTTTTGGGGTTGGGTTGGTTTTGTTTTTTGTTTTTGTTTTTTTTTTTTGCTTTTCCCCCCGGTGTTTGTAACGGTACGAAGCGAAAGAAAAAGAACCTGGCGGCGGATCAGGTTGGGAAAAATACACACGTAGAAAAGGCGTTTGTCCACCGGAAAAGCCACGGGAAGAAAAGAAGGGGAGAAAGCGCTCCGGAATCATTTATATTGATTTAAGATCAAGCGAAAGAGACCGTTCTCTTAAAAATGCTAATTGCAAAAATCGTGTGATTAGGAGATGCCCGCTTGCCTAACTGAATTTACCTTATGCTGGGAAAAACCTACCAAGAGAAATACGGCCGATGATGATTTTCAGCTTTTTAAGAAAAACAAATGCGGCACAAAGCCTTTATCATTTGACACAACGCGGGCATCGATTTATTTAAGTTTTAACCGCGCCGTTTGGGTTTCCATCCCAGCCCTCCATAAGACAGAAGGGATTCTCCGGCGAGGACAGGAGTAGTTTTTCTGCTGGGATGTAAAGAGTTTTGT
Source organism: Sterna hirundo (assembly GCA_009819605.1). NCBI lineage: Eukaryota > Metazoa > Chordata > Aves > Charadriiformes > Laridae > Sterna > Sterna hirundo. The sequence goes on from CM020440.1 coordinate 81,026,417, forward strand.
GGCCCAGGTCTGTCGCCAGCCTGTTTAGGAGCGCTGGGGAAGCTCGGTCACCTGTTTGAGATACGCAGCATTTCCTTAAACGCGGCACTGAGATAATATTACACGCGTCCCATCGAGGAAAAAAAGCTGCGGTGATTTATGGCAGAGACGCTGCCGGGCAATACAAACGGTAGCGGTGCCGCCGTCCTGGTGCGCGCGTGTGTCAGGGGCACCGTCACTAACGAGAGCCTCCGTGTGCCTGTAGGAAGAGTTATTCTAAAACCGCGCGGTTACGTTTAACAAACGATTATACGGAACACGCATAATTTCACGTGATGGAAAAGGGTCCTCGGAAAGTAATGAAAAAATATTAGCGGATCTTTGCGTATGTCTTTGGAGCGCCTCTTTGCAACGCTGCAAAGTAACACTAGGTGAAAAATGGAATTAAAATTGCTGAGATGTTTAATAATGTATAATTAAAATGCTACAGTTTCATTCACTTTTTGAGGAACATAAAAACGAAACTAAAGTCAAGTTAAAGTGCAAATAAAATTTCTAAATTAGAAATTAACACACTCATTCGATCGTGAACATAAGACTATTAAATCATATTAGAAGAGACCATCAAAAAATCATTTAGACCTCAATTAAAGCTATTACCATTAAAAGATCTGCATCTTCAAAATGCCATGAAAAATTAATAATGATTGCCAATCAAAGCAATATCGTTTCTCTAAGGGGTTATTACAGCAAGAAATCACTTAAAACCAGCCCCCCACCTGATCTGTCCCTGGCTTGTGTGTCACCATATGCCGCTCGAGCTGGGTGCGGTAGGCAAACGTGTAGTTACAGAGAGGGCACGAGAAGTTCTCCTCGTTCTTCTCGTGGCGGTACTTGATGTGCTCCTTGAGGGACGTCAGGCGCTTGTAGCCCCGGTCGCAGTAGGGGCAGGTCAGCAGTTGGGCGAAGGCATCTGGAGTTCCAGGTGGCAGGTCTGCACCCCGGGATGGGGAAGGGAAGAGGAGGGGGAAGGAGGAGGAGAAGAGGAAGAAGAGGCAGGCCAAAAGGTCAGCAAATCAATGGCAGCTCATGGGCTGATTGCCCGGGATGGTATGAGAGGAATCGCTGCAATCTGCTGCCCGCTTCCAACCGGCGGCGGGAGGCACCGGCACCCGCGCACGCCCACGGCAGGCTCGCAGGACCCGCGCCGGACCCCGCTAGGAAATTAATTAATTACGGGCATCCCTCCTCCCGCGGGCCTCGCCGGCTGGAAAACTAAGAAATACTTTTTTTTTTTCCCCCGATCAATTGGCGATTTGCATTCCAGCCCCGGCTCATTACGTTACTTACGCCATTGACCGAATCCTTCCTCCCGACGCTTTTCCAATTATTTAGCAAGGCGTCGGAGGGCGATGGGTCGGCTGCCCCGTCTTTTCTTGCCTTAAAACTCGATCAAAACTTCCCAAACTCCCAACCAGAGTTTCTCCCCGTCCCAAACTCCCAACTTTCTCCCCTTTAAATTCAGCTCTTTGGTTCACCCGCCCGATAATACGAATTTGCTGACTAAAAAATCACAATACGCTGAAATTACAGCCCCAGTCTTTGCTCATGAAATTCCATGCCGCTGCAGCTGTTCTTCAATTTTTAAGGTAAACACCCAGGCATGCGGTGCATTTATAATTGCAACAGCTGCACGAGGTCAGGGTACTGGCTAAAAATGAATTACGGCCTCACCATTTTCTTCTTGCCCGTTGGCCTCTGGAGTGCCAAGGCGAGACAGTTCCTCGGGGGCTTCGGGGTAAATAATGGCCGTGTCGCTGCGCTGCAGGTACTCCGCTATGCTGACCGCGTGCCCGTCTCCTTCCTCCAGTTTCCTTTTGGAAAAATATTCCTCAAAGTCCGACGTGCAATTTGCGTTCTTCACTAAAAGGAGAGAAGGGGGAGAAGAGAAAGGGGGTTGAGTGCCTCCTCCCCGAGAGCTGGGCTCGGGGAACATCGGCGGGCTGAGCCCGTGTTCCCGCTTGGAGCTCCCTTCTGGGGCTGCAGCTGGATCCTCGCTCCCATCGGTCTTGCTCCGGCTCCTAATAAAATTAATGCGGGCTTTCCCACCTAGCGTGGATGGAAGTAAGGGCGGGCAGTTAAATCAACAGGAACACGGGCTCCGTGGGGCAGCAGGAGAAGTTTACGAGGTTTGGGTAATGCAGGTAATCCTTCATCTCTGGAACCTGAACCTTCAGGGGGCTCCGGGGGGACCCACGGCTTTTCGGCATGGACACAGCCCGACCTACAGGAGGGAGCTCAGCTGCCCCCAGATCCCGTAGACCCCAAGACAGTCCCCACACTGGAGATGGGATTTGCAAGTGGAAAAGACCACGACTGCTTCTCCTCCGGGATGGGTCCTGCCTCGGGCTGCTCTTCCAGGGCGGGCACAAGAAGAAAGTTGCTCACAACAACTTCCTTTTATTTTTTATCACCCTGAAAATATACTTAAAATGGGAGAATAGGTTGTTTTTAAAAAAAGTATCGCTTCATAGATTTCTACAAATAGAACCACGTGTTTTAGACCGTAAGAGGGATACCGAGCCTAAAACCACTTTTACATTCTGTGCAAGAGTTTGCCTTCTTTTCCTTAAATGTAAACCCAATTTTTTATTGTCCGTGCAATGTCCATGAAACTTAATATGTGCTCAACCACAAAACATCCTGTTACTAAAAATATGCTTTTCTCCGCCATGTAGGAACACTGCATACAGGAAAGACTCTAAAACTCTGGGAGGTTATAGGCAAATATTAATATAATTATACCAAGAAAAAAAAAAAAAAAAGGAGCTGATCATTTTATTTCTCTGATTTTTTATTTTTTTTTTTTATTAACAAATCTTGGAAGACACAGTAGGTGGCAGGGAATTAAAGATACTTGTTTTTAACTGACCATAAATGAAAAGAACAGCTTATGATTGATTACATTTGTAATGTATTTCTCCTTAGGTGAAAGAAGAAAATGAGGCAACACCATAAACTATTCGACAGTTCATGTAAAAGTAAGATATTAAATGGTGCGATTCTGCTCTCAGTGACGCCAGGGAGCAATATGGAGTAAACCCATGGACATCAAAGGGGTTATGGCCCTACAGTTTTGTATGGGTTTGGAAGCACTGGAAATCAGGGACGAACCAGCTCCTTGGTGTTCAGAAATGGGTAAATTCTTTGCCTCAGTTTCCTACAAAAACGCAAGGTGATGCTGGCAGTCAAAATGAGACGTGGCCTCCGACTGGGGCACGACTGGAGACCTGTAAGCGCCGGATTTGAAGCGCTGATCTCGCCGCCATCGATAAAAGTAGATATTCATCTCTGCAAACCTCGTCCCTTTAGCCAATAAAATCCAATCCGCCGGCTGAGACAAATCTGCCCTATTTTTCATAGGAGCTGAGCAGCTTCTCAACCGTTCTGCAGCATTTTAGTGACAGTGACCAAATGGCACAGGGCACGGGGCCCCCGTTTTGGGAAGGAAACTTCTGTTCCTATTGCAGCAGTTTTGTAGGGAATCGCTACACACCACCACAGTGCTCCTCCCTTGGTCCTCCTGGAGCTCTTGCTAGCATTTCTTAGTACCATGAGAAGAAATACCTCCTTTTTTTCTCCCCAAAAAAGCAACTTCTATAGAAGGGGAACATAAATCCAGAGAACGTGACCAAGTACCTTACCTCCATTTTGTTGCTGTGAGAGAAATGTAACAAAATGGTGGTCGCTGAAGTACACACAGGAGCACCAGACTGTGTTTTTGGCTTCGTTTTTATCAGAACGAATCTGAGGCATTACTTTTTTGTGTCAGAAACCTGACTTTTCATTCCCTTGCTATGCCTGGATCTTCCAACTGTTGTAAGATCATCCACCCTCCAGCTTAACACTACCCCATCTCTGCTCCTTCTCTTGGCTTAGCAATAGACCCAAGGAAACCAAGTTTATTTTTTGCCGGATTCAGGCCATGACCCAGTAAATGCTACCTGTGAAGCAGGGAAAGAGAGCTTTTCTCCAGAGAGGAGATACGGGAGCAGGAAGGAGAAAGGGTGGGATGGCTCCAAGGGATGGCTCCATGTGTCCTTCTTCTCCAGGTAGCCTTGGGAGGGTTTGGAGCTTGCAACTGCATTTATAGAATGGGAATTCGAGTTGCCAAGTAAGGCCTGAGTTAATATTAGGATCTTCAGCCCCAAACTCAAACCCAAACGTGGTTCTTCCTCTCCCCAAGTCTATCTGGAGGCTGATCCAACAGGCTGCGGAGGGCTGCTGCGATATTACTGGCCTTGGCTTCCTAATTCTCTGGATTATTTGGCTTCTATGTCTGTGCACGCAATCCGGGAGCTAAAGCAAATGTTTATGTCTGTATTATAAAGCCCTAAAAACAAGGGGATTTAGTGGAAAAGCTGATAGATCCTCAACTGAGACAATACAACCAGTGCCGCAACGCTGCAGATTAACATAAATAGCAAAAGGTGACCATGTGTATCTGGTTTCTCACCAGCGACGTTACTGACAATTCAGACGTGGCTGGAAGCTCACCGGGTGTTACTAAAAAGCCCCATCTGATAACCATTAGGTTTCTCTCTCGATTTCTTGGGGGGAAGAGCTTGCTCCCCTCCCCGTGCCCTAATTTGTTTTCCATGCAGAAAGTCATGTTCCCGGATTCCTCGTGGGCTAACGCTGCGCACACATTGCACATCCCCTCCTGCGAGGCAAGAACTTCAGCGAGATCTACGGCGGGTGACCTCACCAAATAAGTCCTTTTTTAATTAATTATTGGAGCCTGGAGAGCAGAAATATTTTCAGCTCCAAAAGCTGATGTGGCTGCGTCACATAAAAATAAAACGCATTGAGGAAAGCTATCTTTGGAGGCATTTAGGACCTTTCAAGATAAAGTGAGAGAGAGGTTCAAGGAGCTTGGGAGACCAGTTATTTTGTGTGGGAACTCGTCCTGCGAGATGGTGATAGCTGCCCTTAATCGCAAACAAAGCTAATAAAACCACAGCCTTCATTAGCCAGGAAGTGAGAGGCCCCCATTGGTACACACAGATTACAGCCTGAAAACGGCCTGTCCTCCAACCTGCCAAGTTTTACTTCTGTTTTCCTCCCCCCCCCAAAAAGGGTTGGGTTTGTTGGGGTATTTTTTTTTTTTTTTCCCTTCTTTAAATTACATTATGAGAGCTTTACTCGAAGCTTGTCAGATGTTAGCAATCGAAACCAGGAAATTTTTTTCCGTGTGTTTACAGGGAATTCGTTCATCTATTTTCTGCAGACAGCCCAGTTGTAGGAACTGTAACAGGTACAATAAAATAAACCGCAGAAATTTATTCATTCCCGTTTGAAAAAAAAACCCTTCTGCACAACATCGTTTTGTCAAGTAACCGTTTCAGAAATATTTACAAATTAATTTAGCAGGACCAAAGACTAAAATTTTCACTCTAATGGTCACTTTTGCTGTTCCGCTATTAAGTCTCCACGGCTCATTATGAAAAGGCAGCTGATTAATGTATGGATAACAAGATTTCTTTTTTTCGGTACCACTAGGAAGTGGCCGTTCTGACAATAGCAGAATAATTTAATAACGGAGACTTTTTCTTTTAGTTTTCTTTCTCTACTGATGACGCTCTGCAATGAATTTGATGCTAAAAATACACCACGGTTGTTGCATGCACCTACAGCAACTTTGCCGGTGGGGTGTAGGTGGATGAGCCTGAAGCTGTATCTCCTGCCTCTGTGCTCAGCCCGCGTCACGGAGCGCTACAAGAGCCGGTGCCAGGAGGGAGAGGCGCGTTGCGTTAAACGAGAGAAACCTCCTCGGCCCATCTGGAAGAGCCCCTGATTAATCTGTAGGAAGACTCAAATGGCTTTCCTGGACAACCAGGAGGTCACCGAAGTACGGCTTTCGCTGAAGATGGGAGTCACTGATCCAACTGCTTTCAGCGGGTTCGGTCTCAGCCTCACCTCAGCTATTTTATTAAACGTCGGTGTTAAATCCCCCTGCTACCTGCAGGGAAAAATTGAGGCCAGACACTCAGGACAGACCCAAAGCCTATAGTGAGGCTGAAGAAGAGAACTTTAAACATTTCCCTGATGAGGTAGGAAGGATCCCCAATGGCCCAGGGACTGGCCTCTTCCCTTTCCTCCTCAAATAATGGTTGGGGCACCCCAACAGTCAAGCCGGGGGAGCTTTTGCTCTGCACGAAGGATGCTGCAGCTCCCGACAGAGGCTGCTGTCACCTGGCATCTGCCACTCAAGGTGAAAAGACTGGCAAAGGCATTTAGTTTATCAGATGATTTAATACGGCTAAATAATCTGACATGGCTCTTCAGAGACTGCAAAGACCGCAGCCATGAGGGAGACGTGTCCTACCCGGGCGATGCAGCCTCCACCGAAGGAGGTGGCTCTGAACGCCTCGGTGGTGAAAGCTCTGCATGAAACACTAGCAGAGCCCCAGACAACCCGTAATGGTCATCTGAGCAGCCGCCCAGCGAAGCAAGAGCAGCTGGAGTAAAGAGGGGGCTGGGGCTTTTGCAGGGGACATTTGGGGAAGGAATTGCCGGGCGCAACACCCAGAGCGGCATTTGCCTTTTAAAATGCCGACCCCCCTAAACGCACAGCCCGCTTTGAACCGCGAGTTCGCAGCGCAGCAAGCCGGCTAGGGGCAACCCTTATCGTTTTCCCCCAGCAAAGGGGTGTCGGAAGCGGCAGGACAGCCCACGGCCACCTTCGCGGCAGGGCCGTGGAAGGGCTTGGTGACACCCTGCCCCCAGAGAGATGCCGTGAGGCCGGAGTCGAGCAGGCAGAAGAGACCATCAGATACTGGAAGGGAAGGGGCTAAGAGGACATGAAGCCTTCCCCCCTCGAGCAGACCACACTGCAAGTATGAAAGAGTCAAGGCCTGTTATGGTAAGGAAAATATGTGCAAAGGAAGTCACACGGACTGATAGGGGACCTCAAAGGCTCTGGTAATGGTAATTCAGATAACCATCAAGTCTTATTTCTGAACCAGACGTTCTTTTCAAGTCCTGTTTCTCCAAGTGCTAAGCACAATTTGTCACTTTATTAACGTCCCTCGGAACTGAAAAAGCTTTTAAACTGCGTATGCACCCGGTTCTGTATGGCAACATCGTTAAGTACGTATGTAACGATAAACTGCGCCTCGGTGCCACCCTCCTTTCATGCATACTAAATCTAATGGATGAAAAAAGCAGTGGCATGGGTTTATTTTCCTATTATTTTCTCCCCCGAGGATTATAAAGTAAATTTCTTGTGTTACTTAATAAGAGCATTGGGGTTTTATGTGGGTGTTGCCAACATTAGGAAAGTGTGAGTAATAAAATCCTTGCAAGACCTGGGCACCACCTTTTACAGTAATATTTGTAGAGAGCATTACCTATGAACTAAATCTCATAACGGAATGCAGAGAAACGCACTTATACTAGAAAACTCTTACTTTTCACTGTGTGATCTGCAACATCTCAAATTGTGACAAAACGCAACAGCAACGTGGGGTGATGCCTGGCATTCGGCTGAGCTGAGGATGGAGCAGGGCCTCGTGGCCTTTGCAAAACACGGTAAACCCCCGAATTCATTTGGCTTGGAAAATAGTAACAGAAACCTTTTGCTGTTTTCCTCCGCTACAGAAAATAAAAGAGGTGGCTCGGAGATGATGCCTGCTAAATATCTCCGTCCCCTTTCTTGTTCCACAAAATGTATTGATTTCTAAGAAGAGGGGAAAGAGAGAGATGCGGAAAGTGGAAAAAAAAAAAAAAAGATTAGCCAGAAACATAATAATCTCATAAATATGCATTTAAAGTGTGTGTGTCTGTGTATCTATGTAAGGGGTTTATGTGTGTCTTGCTGAAAAGATGTTTGCAGCCTCTGAAGTAGCTTTACTCGGCGCACCATGCCAATCTGGGCTTGCCAAGAAGGGTGCACCCCATCCTCATTATCAAGCTCTTTGTACAGTCTCTCTCATTAAAAGACTACTCTATCTTGGTCCGGCTACTTTAAACTCTACGAGGTTCGCCCTCGCTGGGAAAACATCTCCTCGCGCTGCCGAAAACTATTAGCTCCCGAGGATGCAGTTGAGAGGCCGCGGGGCACGGGAGGGATAGCCGGGACTCCCACCGAATGAGTTTGTTGCTGGGATCGAATTGGAGGTGGGGGTGGGGGGTGGAATTCAAAAAAACCCAGGAGAATTCCGTAAACACTTCCCAAACGTTCAACTGAAAACAAGAAAGAAATTGTTTGGCCCCTTCACGCGCAGCGCATTGGCGAGGATGCCGAGGAAAAGCCACGCTCATGCCGCAGGATGGTCTTACCTGTACCGTTGTTTCCAGCGGTCTGGATTGCGGCTTCAGGCCCCATAGTGTCGTAATCTTCCTTCATTTCTTCTGCGAAATAAGCACGCACACTTTTAGCATTTGCACGTTATGGAATTGCTCACAAAGCTAGGGAGCGCGCCACGGGAAGAGGGAAGACCCTACTAAGGGAAGGAGAGAGAAGGGCGGTTGTGGACCTCTACGCAATGGCTTTGCGCTGGCAACCCAACGCGTTCGGCGGTGCCGGGTGGAGGAGAACTTATTTACTTTAAAACATGACAGCGAGTGGTGGAAAACACAACTATTTGTTCGGAGTAAACGACGGGCTTTTCCCCATATCAAATCTAATGAGCAGTCGGGTGATAAAAAGGGATTTTTTTTCTTTTTCTTCTTTTCCTTTTTTTTTTTTTTTTTTTCCATATTTAAAAGAAATAATCAGTTAACAGACACTGTGAGGTCTATACCTGGAAGAAACTGCAGAAGAAGTTCTTATATCTCTCTATCTATCGTCACACAGATCTTCTGAGCTGTCATCGTCATTCTAACCTCGTTTGAAGCGCGGCGTGTATTAATACCAAGTGGTGCAGAAATGTGACAAATTTTGAACTGTGGGCAGTTCTTCTCTGCCCCTACGATTCGTCTGCCTCTTCTGCGCGCTGACAAAGTCTGCCTTTATGGCCATAAATGGGGTTAATTCACACGCAAATGAGCACGTTAGGTGTAGAATTATTTACTGTGTATTTATCGGGTTTAGTTTCCGTGAAACTGGGGGTTCGGAGTGCGTTAAAATAGCATTTGGAAGAGGCTGGCTGCAGCTCCAGCGCTGGGGAGAACACTTATTTTCATGGATGTCTGGGAGCGCCTGTCACACTTGGTTCCTTGCCGCTAATTTGTGAGTCCATGTGCAACAGGTATTCACACGCACAGCCTGGTTAAGATTTGACCCTCCAAAGGGCTTCCACACCCAATAAATAAATAAATAAATAAATAAATAACATTTCTTTCTCGCCTTTCCAACTTCTCCTAAATGCCAGCCCTGCTTTATTTGAGGACGCGCACAACCATACAACCTCTATTTATTTTTTTTTTTTAAGTGAGAGAATTTGGTGTTTGAGATCGGAGCAGAGAAATCTGCTTTAATCTTTCACTTAGCCGCGCCTGTAAGACGTAAAATGTCAAAAGGCGCCCAGATATGGGTCAACAAGGACCAAAAAAAAGAAATAAAAGAAGAAAAAAAAAAGAAAAAGGAAGAATTTCCCAGAAACGAACCCAAATCGATGACGGTTCAGGAAGATGGATGCTGCTCGGCCAATCAAGTGATAGACTGGCAAGAAGATCAAAGCCCGCTATTAAAATCTTATTGATACCCGAAGCGTTAAAATTCTTATTTCTCATTTTTTGCGAGAAAGGTTTTGATGAGGACAGAAACTGGCCCGGTGTTAATCCATTTCCATGACAATGATTTGACTGAAGATAGGGGAATAATATAAACACAGCACATTCTCGGTTCATTCCTAAATTTGTAATCTTGTAGTATTCTTCAGATGTCACATCCTACAAGTAATTAGTTGGTAGAATAACAGGTTCTAATTGTATCATTCTAATCAAAACTAAAGCACAGAATGACTTAATTCAGAGCTTTACAACCAGCGTACAATACTGTGGTATAAATATACATGTTTATGGCTTTGAAGCTTAAAAGAAAAAAAAAAAAAAAATTAATGAAAGCTCTTAAGTTAAAATATGCAGGTACAAACAGATGCTAAATTTGTACAAAAGCACAGAATATGCAGACCAGATGAAAAATATTTGTTTAAACCGTACAGCAGACAAGCCAGCCTTGATTCTTTTCCCGGCTCTGGCATTCTGCCTCTCTAAGGATCATTTTCACGGGGATATCTTGCGTCCAAAACATTGAGGAGTTCAATATGTATTAATAAAACGTTGTCAATTATGATAATTGATCTGCCGGGCCAGTCTCGCGGCTTGATATTTTTATTGCAGCCTACCAGAAATTT
>CM020440.1:81044256-81051756 GCA_009819605.1 Sterna hirundo
CATTTTGTGCTGATTCATATTCAAGTTTCGTTTTCTGTAAAGGGGTTACCACGGAGCGCACAGCTCAGACTCCAACTGCCTCCAGAACAACCGGGACCTGCACAAGTATGAATCTCCAAAAAACTGCGTGCAAAACCCCCTGGCTTTGCCTCCGACAAGCGTTATTTTCATTTTATGTTGTTATATTCTAGCAAACCTTCCCCATGCCTCCCTCAAATAAATGATACCCTGAATACTATCATCAGGCAGGTTAATTTTACAGTCAGTTTTAAGCAAACAAGATGTTCTTTTTGCTGCCTCTAGAAAGAATTTCCTTGTTTCATGCACTTTTTTTGAACAATGCGATGGCAGAACTACATGTGACATTTTCTTCCCGTAATGGTACCTACTGAAAAAAATTCCACCCTTAAAAATGGCCCACGCTAACATTTAAATGTTGATAATAATTAGCCTGACATTTGAAATACAGTGGTTGCAGTGTTGTCTTGAAGATGTTCTGCTCAACATTACCTAACTAGCCCCTTTTCATACTTACGTGCTTTCTGTACATTATTCTGTCAGTTACTGAACAAATAAGACATCAGTTGCTAATGTATTAACATGCAAAAACTACGCTTAAGGGCCAAACACTGCCCCCAGTCCACAACGTAACTCCCATTGATGTCAAGTACTGTTAAGGTTGTGACAACCAGTAAAAGACGGGAACTGAAAAGTAGGGGATCAATTTTCTCCCTGATCTGCAAGGAATTTATGCAAAGGGCTCCCTGCGGAACGCGGGATGGGAAAGGCGGCGTGCCTCCTCCTGCCACGGGATGGGGACGCCTGGTTTCCTCCTGTTCTGGCCCATTCCGCACAGCCTCGGCCAAGGCTTCTCGGGTCACCCTTTGAGAAACTCCCAGCCGTTTCGGGTGTGCTAGGTGGTCAGGTCACTGCTTATATGGCTCCCTGGTTTTTCTGTAGCGTAAGAGTTGCCGAAAGGTGGCAACTGATTCGCCGAGCGAGCTGAAAATGAAAGTGTCCACGTAAGTTTGAAAATATGCCCTTCTCCTCGATGGGTGATGAAAGGTCTGTTTCATCCCCACCTCAGGAAATTCACACTCGTTACGACCTATCTACGCGCAGACAGGACCGGTCAGGAGGGGCTGGTGGGGTGACCGGAGGACAAACCACGGGAGAAGCTCTAGAAGCAGCCTGGCCAGGCCTGGAAACAGGGGAGAGAAGAAACTGCTTCCATCCAACTGGTTCTTGGACATTCCCAAGCCATCACCACGTATTCGGGCTTGGTGTGCGCAAAGGATTTAAGGAAAAAAGACTAAGATGTGGGCAAATTCTCCATGTAGGCAAGGGAGTACTTTTTTTATGCTTTCTTACTGTGTGGATAGCAGAATCCAGTGGTGCTCACAACACTCTGCAGCACATTAAGTATAAATGATACGATCTAAGAGTGAAGTAATAGCATTACCCTTGCATTTCCTTGCTTTTGTCATCTACAGGCTCTGAACAGAAAAGGCCTCACCTGCTTTTTGTGTGTATGTGATTTTTATCTCCTCTGTCCTATTACTAATGAGCGTCTCTCATCCTAAGAGAAAGGAGGACAATGGAAGTGGTACAACAGGAAGCTTAGGGTACACCCACTCTTTTCCCACCAGAATAAACACTGTTTTCTCAGGGAAGGTACATCGATAATAAAAATACATTTAATTTTAGAAATTTCTCAAGCAACCGTAATTGGCATGGGAATGGTGATTCTAACAGGACGTACCATCAACATCTAAACTCCCTAAATAGGAAGACACGGGATTAAAGAGACAAAATTTGGCCAACAGACAGGACCTCAGCTGTCCTTAAGGTGGGATATCAGAAGGGAGCGAAAATAGGGAAATCTGAAATGCAGACCTCAAGGATTGCACGATCCTGAAGCCTAAAAGTTGATGTTCAGGCCTGTGTCTCACCCTGCCAGGTTGCCATTACATAGAAGTGCTTTGGAATATGCATTAAGTTAAAATAGTTAAACCCACTACAGACTTCAACAAGAGACTGGGGTACTATTTTGAACCCCGATAACAAGGAACACTCCTGTATCATGTAGGCAAATTACTTCATATTTTTTCTGTTTATATTTTTAGCTGGAGTCCTGAGGCCATTACCCAAGTTGCACTGTCAGAGGGGATACACTACAAATTGGTGAGGCTCTTGGCTTCTCCTTTCAGGAAGCGTTTGTTTCCTTGGTCCTGCTAACAACAATGGGATTCAGCAAGGTTTATATACCTTGACTGGGAGACATTAATTTTGGCAATCGTGTGGTCAACCAGTCTCTGCTATTCTTACGGCTGTCTCTGCACTGAAGGGATAGGCCACTTGTTGGGTGTTGATGACCAGGAGCGGATTTGTCTTCCTATAAATCTTGAGGGTGTTGATTAAATCACACGCGCTAGATTCCCAGACTGGAAGTTCTCTGCTGAATACATACTTTTCAATGGTTATACAGCGTTAAGAGCACAGCAGAATGCTTTTAGAAATATAAATAATTGATTATTTATTTATCCTCCAAGATAGCCTTTTCTCCTGGTAGATTATAGAGCTTGTACACAGGAGAAACAAAAGCATAGCCTGGAGGAAGCCAATATACCTTCAGTTTTTGCTTGGAATGAGTATGGAATTGGTATAACTCTAATCTTCATGATGTTCAAGAAGATGTTTTTGTCGCTTAACTGTATCTTTGATCTGATTTTTATGATTTTTAAGTATTTAGGGACGCATCTTGTAAGTCTTAAGAAATTACAAGTACATTATCTTACGAGGAATCAAATGGCAGAAGAAAATTCTCTCCGTAATCGTGCGACTTAATACATTTACACTTCTCTTTCTCTGCCCAAAATCTGCTTTTTTCTTTTTTTTTTTTAACATAAAGATGAGAACAGGACTATTCTTATAGTTTTCCTACTGATATAATTTACAAACAAAAGAATAGTCTAATCTTTTTGAGGACTGAAGGGGCAAGTGAACAAGAAAAGATGGATGAAGAGCAGTTGTGAACTCTAGTGAGGGACTCACCTATGTTAATGCTATTTCTTTCAAGTCCTGCTCCTGATAAACAGGCCTAAAATAAACCTTTTCACTGTTTGAAACCCATGTATTTGTTTCTATGTTCTAGATGTTGTGGAACTAGAAAACGGAATGGATGTGGCTGCAGAGTCCCTAGTTCACAACATTTATTTGGGTTTTATAGAGGAGAAATCACGGTATTTTCCTATCTGCATTTTGACTAAATTACCTTCCTTTTACTTTCACAGTAATTTTAAACCACTTCATGGACCTCAATAGAAAGGCTCCAGATAACTACAGAATTTGAACCGCTTTTCCTACTGACCGACTGAAAAATCTGCCTGCAGACAAGACAGAAGAATGCGAGATTTACGGCGGGGAGACGGAGCCAACCCTGTGTTCTGATTAGCAGTTTGGATGCCATTGTTCTGTCTGGAAAACACATGTCATCCGCAGAATCACCCAAGCTGTCCATTGGCATCTGCCAACATATCCTCCATCACCCCTCTCTTTCTTACTTCTCACTCTCATCCTTACACCTCTTTCCTCGTTTCCCTGTATTTCTGGACACCACCCCCACCAATATTCCAATGCGGTTAGGAGTTACCCCTTGGAAAAACTAATGTGCATTTCACCCCCCCTCAACAATATCACCTTCGGTCTCAAGCTGACCGTCTCAAAATAACAGAAAATAGACCATTCCTCCGAGTCTTCTAGCGTGTCAGATTTGTGTTGTGTTTCTCTCTGGGGACAGAAATTCATAATCACCCAGAGGCTTCATATTTTTTAAATTGTCACACTAAGACTTGAGTGCCTCCATGAAAGAAGCGGTAGAAAGAGATGCCTGAAGGTAGGATGGGAAGAATCCAAAATGATGTCAGGTTTCCTTCTACCTTCCCATCAATAGGGTCTTTGAAGAAGAAGCCTCTTCAGAAAAGAAAAAATAACTTTCTCTTTAGTTAAAAAAGGCTACCTCGGTTTCAGTTTGGAGACTGACAGTTACGTGAGCTTTATTACCTTAAAATCTATACAGCTTCGTGGTTTGCAGTGGATGGCTTTGCCATCATCCATTTTGATGATGTCCTTGAAAGAGAAATATAGACGCGTAGCTTCGTTCAGTGTTGACTTTGGAGGTGAATATTTTATCCCCTTTCCTTTTCCTGGCTGTTTGCAAGCAGCAGTGATAACTCCTATACAGTATGCCTAAGAATTGGAACAGGGGGAAAAAAATAATCAAAGCTTTTACCGGACTAGAACAGTTCCGAGTCTGATAGTTCTCCTTCCTCACTGCAGCGACTGATGATGAGGGACAGAGGAGATGAAAGAGGAGCTGGAACTGTATATCGTTCTCTATTATCTTTTGTCCCAGAGATACTTTTATTATTTTCATTATTTATTTTTTTTTAGCTTTTATGTAGAAAGAAAAGATTCTCAGCTAAAGGAAAATATGTTTTCTGAGGTCTATGCGTTGTTGTGGATAACTTTTTAGGGAATACAATCTTTCACATTCTTGAAGAGTCCTGAGAAAAGTGGGAGTCTTGCTATAGTATCCTTTTCCAGCAAAGGATAATTTCTGTTGAAATACGTGGGCATGGCAGTTTCTGGAAGGCAGCAAATTGCCATTTACCCACCTTACGTGTCTATCAACCTGTTGAGAACTTGCTTTTTTTGCTATGAAGGGCCTGAAAGAGAGTTTGTACCATGCTGTCACACCCAGGAAGAGCTACAACAGCTGAAGATGATTATTTCTTAGGAACTCAACTCTTCCATCATCTCCCTGCAAGACTTTAAGTTTATAATTGCCAGCAGAATAATTCTCCTCCAGCTGTGGGCTGTGCCGGGTAGAAGAATTTCTCAGGTTCCCACTATTATGAGGGAGCTGGCGGTACCTGGCAAGGGAGCCTCCAGGTAGTGAACTTCGTAGGGAAAAATAAAATTGTGCTCCTGTTATTCATCTAGGATGTATTTTCTAGACAAAAAAAAAAAAAAAAAGAAGTAAAGAAAAAAGCAGCCCTTCCTCCCACCAAGTAAATCTAGATCAAGAAAGCAATATCATTTTTTCTCTGGTCAAGAAAGGCTGGGATGGTGGGTGAGTGGTTGTGGATGAGTGGTTTCTATGGTCTTGTCAAATGAGTCAACTTGTCCTTCCTTCTCAATCACGAGGAAGTCAAATCCACAGCTAACACAACGGCAGAAGCAGTAGCTACATGTCTAATGTCTATTAGATAGGCAGGTGGGCAGAAAGGTAGAAATACCCAAATATCGTAGGTTGAAGACTTTATTACTAAAGGAAAAAAAACAAAACCCCGAGGAAATATCTCCAGAAATCCCTTAAGACTGTCAAATGAGACTGGTTCTTCAAAATTGTCATTGCGTGCTATGTAAATTTGTGTTTACAGACGTCGTTCAAACCATGGGCCATTGAGTGCACGGGTCTTAACATCCACACAACTGCCAGGAAGAGTTACAAAATGTCACATAGCACACTTTTTATACAAAAGTAGCACCTTGGTTACCTAAAGCCGATGGAAAGTTCCTTTGTAAATGGACCCAAATGGCACTGGAGACAAGCATCATTCAATAAATCCCTATTACTGCTAAACTTCAGCTGCAGCAGTAATTTCTACCAGTGGGAAGCGCTTATTAGAAGCGAGTGCCACGGCATCTGATATATTCCTAACAAAACAAATGACTAGCATGCTCCCAATTCCTCTCACCTCAGGTTTCAGAGGAGAGCCCTTGGGACCTCGACCAAAACCTGGGATCACGGGACCAAAACCTGGGATCATGACGCAAGTCCTGCCACCGCGCCAGCCAGGAGGGCTGGGAGACTTCGTACCTGCGGCATGCGACTGACCATCCTGGCTTGTCAGCTCTAGTGTTTATGGTTAAGATGGAGTAAAAAGAGGAAAAATTAATTTTAAGAAGTATTTTACTGGAGGCACCACTGTAACCATGAGAAGAGAAAAGAATGAAACCATACTGGGAGAACTTTTCTTTTTCAATATCGATTGCTTCTTCTGTGGCACTCTGATACAATCTCCTTCATTTCACCGGAACCAGGATCTGGTCCAGCACATCGTTCAGCCGGACCTTAAATTGCCCAGACTCGTTTATTCCCAGACTGTAATAGAGTAACTTTATACCCACCCTGTAACTACATAGTAAAAAAAAAACACAAAAAAACCAAAACAAAACAAACAAAAAAAAAAAAACCAAAAAGGAAAAACATTAATTTCTTCTCCTCTACTGAAACTATAACAGTGTTGATTACCTTATTTAACCCATGCAGGAAAAAGAAAAAAAAAAAAAAGAAGAGAGGCATTATACTGATGCTTCAGGAAAAAAAAAAAACCCACCCTAAACACGTGTCATTCGTTGAGTCATTTAGACCAGTGCCTTCTCTTCTTTAGAAAATTACTCAGGTCCTCTTGCTTTCTACAATCTACAGTATTGCACTTCTAAGGAAATAATACCTCAATAATCTGCACTTCAAAACCCAAGTCAGTAATTGCCTTTGATGACTGAATGAAAAAAAGAAAAAAAAAAAAGGGAAAGAAAAAAAGGAATCTGCAAGGCTGCAGCAAAGGAATGCTGGAGAAAAGATGCTAAAACTATTGCTGCGCTCCTGTGTTTCGACGTAATTTACAATCTATTTGCCAACAGTTCTGCAATGATTAGTAAAATATGTCAAGAAGCTAAACAATATAAGCATCGCACTGAAAGAAATTTAGCAAGACCCCCTCTAATTATTATTGTACATGACAATTCAACAAAATATTTAAAATCAATGAGAAGAAAAGAAATATTAACAGTCTTTTCAGGAAAAAAATGCACTTATTATCATGCCTGAAGGATATTCAGGAGGAATGTGAAAATAACTGTAATTTATTTAAGACCTGGAAGTATGAAATAATAAGCTACTGAACCATCAGAATTGTTTTGGTGTTGTTATCTGACATGAGGGCAGACCTTGTCTCGCTTTAAGTTTTATAGTAATAAGACCTTGGAAACAAAGCCTTGAATAAACAGAACATAAAGAAAAGCAAAATGTGTCCTTGCATAAGTAGATATTGTGTCTATCACCTTCTTCCAAAAAGGTTGCTCAACTTTATAAGCGCATAGTAGGTAGAAAGTCAATAAGAGCTGGCCTGCCTTCAAATGTTCAGAAATCACAGACTGGTCATTTTGTAACTTAAAATGAGTAATACCATCATGCAAAAAAAGGCAACCTTATAATGACTCTCTATTTCTTTTGAGAACTTCTGTATCTGCTGGCATTTTATCCTCCTCCGCCCCAAAGATTAATAGCTACACATCTGACTCATTTTTCATATTGCATTTAACCCACAATTTAGAGCCTAAACAGCCCCGTATTTCAGCTCAGGAGGGGCGATCGTCTCCTCGTTAAAAGTTTAGAGAGAAAACTCTTGGATGTTAACCCTACCTTCTGCT
>CM020440.1:81059256-81064256 GCA_009819605.1 Sterna hirundo
AAGACCAAGGCCTTTTTGCTATATTGCATTTGGCAAAGCCATTGCGCGGCTTCTGTCTACAGCTGTGGCAGGTACTTTCTGATGCGGGGGGAGATAAAAGGGTGTAACACTTGGTTACGTCTGTTTAAATTACAATGCAGGGAAAAATAATAGAAGTCAGTGAGGATTTTTTGTTGCCTTCGTGTAAAACAAACACATCTTTGTTTCATATCACGATGATGTACAGACCATTCGTCCCTAATGATCCTTTGGGGTGTATGGAGAAAAGAAATGGAGAAACGAGCGCAGAAATTCAGTTTAATATGCACGAGTGAGTGTTTTCCTCCCCGAATGGCATGCCGACTATGCAGACTTGCTGTTATATTTTTAACTTAATGCGCAGCGTATTAGCCATTACGTCCTCGGAGTGGACACATGTCATCCTGAATCGGAGATGAGCGCCACATGGCAGGGATCCCTGTGCCCGTGTGGGACTCGGTACTGAATCAGGATCTCTCGTCTGTAAAATCTGCTACGAGCCCAATCCTGCAATACTCCCTCCGGTAAAACTGCCATTAGCTCCAGGAGCTGATATTGTTAATTTACATTTTGCCAGCTCTAGACTCGAGCTGCTAACCGTTGCTTGTTCTAGGGACAGATTTAGACCTAATGATAAAATTATACTTTTTCGCAATAACTGTTGCCCTTGGACATGCTTAGAAGTTTTATGGCAGTTCTGCAGCTGCTTATTCAATTGCAAAACCAGCTCTTCGAAGCTCCTTAGCTCCGCTACCTGCGGAAAGCGTGCAAATCGCTTCCTTGCTCCTAATCCAGGAGCAAGCAGTTTTACTTTTGCAGGCTAAACACATGTAGGCGATTACGGTTCCCAGTGTCTTGCTGTGGCTTCTCCTGCTGCCACATTGTGACCAGCCAATTTGGTCTTTGCTCCATTGGAGATAATCCTGTTTAGCTGCTCTACAAGCCTGTCCACTAATGTGACAGGCCGATGGCAACTCCGGAGCACCTCAGATCTCAGCAAACAGCATCTCCTGTTAATTGCACGAGAGGCCACTGACAAAGTCAAACAGTTGTGGAGATCCTCCTGTGTCAGTCAGAACTTCTCGAGTAACGTGAGCTGTGGTGGTGCAGAGGGCACCGCTGCGGCAGGAGAAAGGGAGGGGAGTTTGTAGCCCCTTCAAATATCCCTAATTCTTCTACAGACCTTCATCATTTTCTCTTACGGGCCGTGCTCTGCTCTTCTTGTATCTTCAAGTTACCCCTTTTTCAGTCTCTGAACTGCTTCACTTTTGCACCCTCAGGGCTTCACTGCTTCCTATCAGTAATTAAACTCATGGAAGAAGCATCCTCGGGTGACCCAAGAAGCACAGACACTGGCGGGGGGGGGACACGACAGAGAAGGAAAAAGTCAGCAAAGAAAACCATCAGACAGACAATCTGCTAATCAATATCCCTCTTTTTCACCCAGCACAGCCCTCGGTAGTACAAGCTCGGCAGGTGAGTCTGAGAGACACCGAGTATCCCAAGTTTTATGGCTGTGGGAACACCAGAGCCATCAGGAGAACATGGGGTGTTTTGGAGGCTCCTCTCCTGCTCCTTGAGCAACTCATCCCCCATGGGGAGGGCTTCCTCATCTACTATTTTGTCGCTCTCTTGCCAGGACTTTTAGTAAGTTTGAAAAGCATTCAGCGTGATTAGCAAAGATAAACTCCACTGATAAAACTCCCAGCAAAGGAATCATGTGGAAATTAGGATTAAAACCCTTTCCAACGAGGGAGCTGCACATTCAGCCCCGACGCCCTCCCCGAGGGCGAGCAGGAGCTCAGCTGCTCGGGGGCTGCATCTTTGTAGGACGCTGGCGTGCTCCCAGCCTGCGACCAACTGTGGTGGCCACACGCCACAGGTATCTGAGGCACGAGCAAGTGGAAGTCGGGCTGCGACCCAACGTAGAGCCGAACGCCGCTCCGCTGTCCTTCCGTGGTCTGGCAGACGGGGAAGCGGGCAAGACGCACCCTACCTAGAAAAGCACCAAGCAAAGCGCGGCAGAAAGCCGAATAAAGACAATGTTCACGATAAGGTGCGTCGCCTTGTTGACCTGCGGCAATTTTTTTCTTTCTGCCAAGGCGCTGCCCGCCTATGGAGGGTGGTCTTCGGCAGCACCCACAGAGATTTCAGACTGCAAAGAACGGCAGGCAGGCTAGAGAAGGAGCATTAGAGTTCCAGCAAGTTGGTTGCTAGCTTTCCAAGCCTGGAGAGCAAACTGAAGTGTATTATTAGCTCTTTTCTATTTGCCTCAAAAGCTGATGAAGAAGAAGTTGGAAACCATACTATTCAACTGCCAAATAACTACAAAAATTCCAATAGCGCCTGACATATGAGCCAAGGAACCCACTGAAAATGTACGTTTGCATCCAAACCATAATGCATTGAGCTATGATCTCATTCTGAGGTGGGCTCTTTCTATATTTTTTTTTTTCCCTTTTTTGTTTTATTTGGATTGGGGTTTTTTTGAGAAAGAAAGGAGGAAACAAATATCAAGCCTTACATTAGGACGGTCTTATGGGGGAGAACAGGGAAAGTCACTGTTAGTCTCCTCCCCATAGAGCTTCTGCTGTACACGAGGGATGGTTTTCTCCAGCTCTGCCATGGGGACAGGGAGGCGGCAACTCCACGCTGCCCTCCCCCGGGAGCTGACGCTTCCAGAGCCAAGACCTGTCCCCTCCACGTCCCCACAGAAAGCAGAGGACAAAGTGGGGACCCACGGTCCTCCCTGAGCCCTTTGCCTGGCTGGAGAGCCCTGCCGGGCAGCCAGGGCTATCCCAGCGGCTCGTGGGAAATGCCACTTCCCAAAGCAGGAGCCAATCACTTTTGCAACATCCAAGCTAAATAAATGATTTCCAAACTCCCGATCAAACCTCTCTTTATTATTGGCATTCACGTTTCAGTTCCGAAACTATGAATGGGCCAGCCCAGCTTTATCTTAAAAGCATCTGGTATTAGGGCAGCAGAAAAAGCCTGTTTTGTTTTGTTTTTAAAAAAAATAAGCTTTAACATAAAAATGCTTGCGAGACTGGCAATTCTTATTAAAAGCTAGCTTTTTTTTTTCACCAGGTAATTTTCCAGATTTCTCACAGCCCCTGGAGCTCAGGAGAGAATTTGGGAAACAAGGGAAACATAGGTGGGAAAAATATACGAAAAGAAAACATGTAAAAGAAAACACATTTAAATTTGTTTCCACATATGAGATCATATTTCTGGCACTTTGTAGAAGTCCTATGGAAGCTGTTATTTCCAATATAGGAATACTACAGTGACTAAATTGGTGTTAAATTTAAATCTATTCAGGAAGTAATAGTCAATCTGCATTCCATGTAAAGACTCTCACAGGCAAAATTATTTATACAAGGTAAAGTTGGCAAAAGGAAGTCCGATGAAAGAAAAGAAATTACATGTATTAACCCAACCCTTCCCAGCTAAATACTTCTGTGCTTCAATAGTCCTTCCTCAGGAAAATAGAGTTTTAGCCAGGGTGAGAGTAACACGTTTTGTTAAAGTGGAAGTGATGTTTCAGGAACTGCTATTTTAGATGCATTATGAAACAATATAAGTCCATGTGATCTTTTAAAGTAAGTGTCACTATTTGCCGACAGATTTTTACTAATAGTTTAATTCCACACGAAGTGTAAAATGCATCCTGCAAATGTGCAGCTGCGTAATTGGATAGATGTTTTCACAGATGTATATTTAATTTTACAACTCCTGAACCTTCTTTGCATTTATTAATTCATTTCTGCAACGTTCGGGTCCAAATTTTGCCACACATGCACAGCTCCGAGGAGGGCTGATTTTAATTATATTCGCGCAAGTTTTATGCCAGTGTAACTATTGACTTAAATCGGGCTGCTTAGACCATGATTTACATCGGTATAACTTTGACTAGAATCAGACTCAGTTGAAGATGTGTGGAAATAACTTTGCCAGAATTTCCCTCTGGGTTCTTTTTACTACTGGTTGTACAGAGTAAATAATTATTTTGGGCCAACATGTGTCGAAACTTAACATATTTTAAAAACGTGGGGAAAAGGAATACCTGCTTTTCAGAGGGCTCTCTATACGCTCACGCATGCTTTCCTGGCTCGATTTTGCTGTTTTTGGAGAAGCACATTTTGTCTCGTGAAAAAAAAAAAAAAAAAGTTTTACCCCAAATTTAAGTGATGAAGCTAAACTTATGCGACAACCAGTTTGTCCCCTCTTGGACGCGGCGGGCCGAGGGCATGCCCGCGCACAGAGATGGAAGCCTTGCAGAAAACCCATACAAGAAAACCGTAGCCAAGAAGGAGAGGCAGGAGAACATGCTCCTTTCCGGAACACGTGCCCTCCATGGACATCAACCCCACCGAGGGCAGCTGCAGAGTCCCCACACAGTGCCGTCAGCCTGATTTGAGGTCTCCATCTATGGGCTCCTTGAAATGGCTTTAGGGTGAAGCCCGCGGCATGGGTTTGTTGTCACAGCATGGCCATCTGAGGCCAGACACACCAAAAAGCGTCAGAAAAAGGCCTCTGGGTGAAGAGGGGAACCACCACATCCCACTACCCAGCACCGCGGCGCACCATGAAATCTTTCGCCCAAGTTGGCCGCTTGGGGTGTGGGTCTCACCCTGTTGCCCACACAGGCTGAGCTGGTGGGACCCACATCCTCTCCCCTCACCTTCATCACTGTCCCAAACTGCCGGTCAGCCTGCTTGACCTACCTATGGGGTTTAGGTGCCCTCTGCTGAGCACGTGCCCCCTCAGGGCCCCAGAAGACGCTCTTTTTACTCCTGCTGTGCCCAGCCAAGCTGCCTCTGGGCCACTTCCCCGTCCCCTTATAAGGACACGGTGTGACCATCAGCCTTCCACACGGGGTGGCCTCACCTCCACGTTTCCTCTTCCCTTCCTCAGGGGCAGAGGTGATTGCACACCAGGGCAAGCCAACTCCAGAGGAACAAGACACCAGAAAGCCA
>CM020440.1:81669256-81846756 GCA_009819605.1 Sterna hirundo
AACTTCAAAATGTATTTGCAATTATTGTTATTCTTAATGATGGTTAGCGAAACTTGAGTTTCCCTCAGTTCTCAGTGTACCTGTCCCACAAAAAGTTATTCTCTTTGCACACGTAATGGAAGAAAAACAATTACCGTTGGTTTACGAGTTTGGTTATTAGGCAGGGATATCATTTTTAGCACACGCATCGCCACCTGAACTGGCAGTGAAGGTACATGACCTTTAAAAAGAGAAGGAAAACTTAAAAATAAACAAAAGGCTCTTATTGCTTGTGCTTTACGAAATATGTCCGCTTGTCCATTTTTGATTTTAGCAAATCTATAGCCTGATCTCGCTGAAAGAAATTCCCTTTTAAAGAGAGTCGTACTTTTTAAAATCGAGCCTGCCTGTGAGGCCAGGCTGAGCAGCTGGAGAGGAGAAGCAAAGACAACCCCGCACCCCCAAATACACGACCATGGGCCCAGACGAGAGCAGCCGCGGGGCTGGCTCAGTTTTCCCCCAGGAGCCGAAATCCTCGCGTTTCCCACCACCTGGTGATGCCCAAAAAGCACAATCAGGTAGCTCTGGTTTCCGATGCCAAGATACTCCCCGCTCCCCTTTCTCACGCTTCCCCCCCCCTCCCCCTGCCACCCACCCTGGTGCCAAGCGGTGGGCAAGGAAGAGCCAAAATCCTGCTTGCCAGCAACAAAATGCTCTCAAGGGCCAGGTACAGATTTCCTTGAGCTATTTCAGACTGCGCAGCCCGCCTCAGCCCATCCCGGCAGAAGCTGTAGGTATCGCGGCTGTCAATAACGCCACGGTCGCCGCTATTAAGTGTAAGATCAAAGTGACAGAAGCTGTCCTCATTGCCACCCACCGGAGTCTGGTGGCGAGAGCTGGCCTGGCTTCGTCAGGGAGCGGGCTGTCACGCAGCAACAAAAAGCAGAATAACACAGACAGAATGAGCTTACGGGCTGAGATCTTCGGGGGAAGGGGGGTGGGGGGGGCGGCAAAAAAAGAAGCGATGCTGGAAAGCACATTTGGGAAACTCAGGAAGCAGGAGCTCGTGCAGGGCATCGGAGCCCGCGATGCCGCTCTGCAAAATATTCACAACCCAAAAGGACCTTTTCCCTCTCACGCCGTTGAGTGAATACAGGCTATTTTTTGTCATAAAAAGGCCATTATAGGCTTCGTGGCCAGACTTTGAATGGTAAGTTAGGTGCCTAAGGACATAGATCAGCGTTACGTTTTCAAGAGCGCTTTTAGACACCTAAATATTTTCTTTAAATCTCCTTCTGACTACCACGAATATCCCGGTCTCTCCTTATAACTCCTGACCTTCACATCCTCAGAGGTGAAAACCAAGCAGGCTTTCTGCTATCGCTTTCCGACACTTCTTGACAGAGTTAAAAACATCAAACGATCCTAAAATTCGAACAAACTCCGTTTCACCTGTGACGAACCAGTTGCGAAAATCCCTTCGGTTTTCAGAATCATCAGGATTCAAAACAAAAATAAAAGCGATGAGTTGAGCAGCACAGCTTGATCCCAGGCTGAGGGCTAGAGCTGACAACATATTTATACCCCACGCAGGCAGAGATCACTGGATGGAAGTTGTCATACACAAAAGGCTAGACACCATGTCATTCAGGACACCCGCCAGTTATTTCTCATGATACAACACGATCTTCTGGGAATATTAGGGAGTACACCAGTGACTACTGGAATTGCAATTGCCATTTACCCTCCACTCCCCAATAAAATGATTAAAAAAAAGAAAGAGACTGTTTTAAAGGGACAAACCAGTGAGCGGTGCACTTCAAAAAGCTGGAAGAGCCGATATGGGCAGCAGCCTGGCTTTAAAGGACATTTTCAAACTTTTGAGGTCCGAGCTCAAAATCAGTCAAACACAGATTTCCATTTTCTGAGTGGCGTTTCCCCTTGCTCTCTGCCCTGACATTTCAGGGCCTTGATTTCAGAGCCCTGACAAAAACCAGAAATTTAAAAGTTTTTGAAAAACAGCAAGATCAAGATGGAAAAAAAAAAAAAAAAAAAAAAAAAACCAAGCAACACCCCACATCAAAATCCTTTATAAACATTAATGAAACTTTCCAAGTGCCTAAAAAATTAGTTTGCGTGTTGGACACAGTTTTGTTTGCTTCTTTTTTTTTGTGTAAGCCAGTTTGCCCATTCCTCATACAATTTTGTAGTTTTCAGCCCAAACAGAGCCACTTTCTTGCCCACGTGTGGCAGCGTCTGGGTCTGTGCC
Source organism: Sterna hirundo (assembly GCA_009819605.1). Classification (NCBI taxonomy): domain Eukaryota; kingdom Metazoa; phylum Chordata; class Aves; order Charadriiformes; family Laridae; genus Sterna; species Sterna hirundo. The sequence continues at coordinate 81,671,505 of CM020440.1, forward strand.
AGCCCTCTCACATGCGTGGTCTAAGAGGGATAATGAGAAATAACAGTAAGGTGGTGAGGGGTAAGCTCTTTTGACTACCAGGCAAAGTCAAGATTTAAAGTGTATTTTTAGGAAAAAGCATCTCTGACAAGTGTAGAAGTATTAGGCAAGGAAGGAGAGGTGGTGGGGTGGCCCTCTATGTTAGGGGTGGTTTTGAATGTCTGGAACTCAACAGTGTGAATGACAGTGTTGAGTGTGTATGGGTAAGAATTAAGGGGAAGGCCAACAAGGCAGATATCGTGATGGGAGTTTGTTATAGACCCCCTAATCAGGATGTAGAAACTGATGAAGTATTCTATAAGCGGCTGGCAGAGGTCTCGCGATCATCTGCCCTTGTTCTTGTGGGGGATTTCAACTTCCCAGATGTCTGCTGGAAATACTACGCAGCAGAGAGGGAACAGTCCCGGAGGTTCCTGGAGTGTGTGGAAGATAACTTCCTAACACAGCTGGTGAAGGAACCAACTAGGGGAAGTGCCCTACTGGACCTGCTGTTTGTTAACAGAGAAGGTCTTGTGGGGGATGTTAAGGTTGAAGGTCGTCTTGGGCAGAGTGACCATGAAATGATAGAATTTTCAATTCTTGGAGAGGCAAGGCGGGGAGCCAGCAGAACTGCCACCTTGGATTTCCGAAGGGCAGACTTCAACCTGTTTAGGAGCATGGTTGAGAGTGTCCCTTGGGAAGCAGTTTTGAAGAGCAAAGGTGCCCAGGAAGGCTGGTTGTACTTCAAGCAGGTGCTCTTAGAAGCACAGGAGAAGGCCATCCCCATGTCTCGAAAAACGAGCCGACGGGGAAGAAGGCCAGCCTGGCTAAACAGAGAGCTTTGGCTGGACCTCAGGAGAAAAAGGAAAGCTTACATTCTGTGGAAAAGGGGCTTAGGAACTTATGAGGACTATCAAGATATGATGAAGCTATGTAGGGGGAAAATTAGAAGGGCCAAAGCTCAATCAGAACTTAGCTTGGCCACTGCAGTTAAAGACAATAAGAAGAGATTTTTTCAGTATATCAACAGTAAAAGGAAGGCTAGGGAAAATATAGGCCCACTGATGAACGAGACGGGTGCCCTAGTGGTGGAAGACACAGAGAAGGCAGAGTTACTGAATGCCTTCTTTGCTTCGGTCTTCACTCTTAAAGCTGTCCCTCATGAATTCCATACCCTGGAGGCAAGGGAGAAGGTCGGGAGAGAGGAAGACTTTCCCTCAGTTGAGGAGGACCGGGTCAGAGACCACTTGGCCAAGCTGGACATTCATAAGTCCATGGGCCCTGACGGGATGCACCCGCGAGTGCTGAGAGAGCTGGCAGATGTTATCGCTAGACCGCTCTCCATCATCTTTGAAAGGTCATGGGGAACAGGAGAGGTGCCTGAGGACTGGAGGAAGGCTAACATCACTCCAATCTTCAAAAAAGGCAGGAAGGAGGACCCGGGGAACTACAGACCGCTTAGTCTCACCTCTGTCCCTGGGAAGGTGATGGAGCGACTCATTCTGGATGTCGTCTCCAAACACGTAAAGGAACAGGAAGTTATTGGGAACGGTCAGCATGGATTTACCAAGGGTAAATCATGCCTGACCAATCTGATAGCTTTCTATGACGTTATAACGGGTTGGCTGGATGAGGGGAGAGCTGTAGATGTCATCTACCTTGACTTCAGTAAGGCTTTTGACACTGTCTCCCATAACATCCTCATTAGGAAGCTGAGGGAGTATGGGTTGGATGAGGGGACAGCGAGGTGGATTGAGAGCTGGCTGAGTGACAGAACTCAGAGGGTTGTGATCAGCGGCACAGAGTCTAGTTGGAGGCCTGTGACCAGTGGTGTCCCCCAGGGGTCAATACTTGGTCCAATTTTGTTCAATATATTCATTAATGACCTAGATGAGGGGATAGAGTGTATCATCAGCAAGTTTGCTGATGATACCAAACTGGGAGGGGTGGCTGACACTCCGGAGGGCCGTGCTGCCATCCAGCGTGACCTGGACAGGCTGGAGAGCTGGGCAGAGAAGAACCTAATGAGGTTCAACAAAGGCAAGTGCAAGGTCCTGCACCTGGGGAGGAAGAATGTCAGGCACCAGTATAGGTTAGGGGTGGACCTGCTGGGAAGTAGCTCTGAGGAGAAGGACCTGGGGGTCCTAGTAGACAGCAAATTATCCATGAGCCAGCAGTGTGCCCTTGTTGCCAAGAAGGCCAACGGGATCCTGGGCTGCATAGCGAAGAGTGTGGCCAGTAGGTCGAGGGAGGTCATTCTCCCCCTCTACTCGGCACTGGTGAGGCCACAACTGGAATACTGCGTCCAGTTTTGGGCTCCCCAGTTCAAGAGGGACAGGGAACTGCTGGAACGAGTCCAGCGCAGGGCAACTAGGATGATTATGGGATTGGAGCATCTCCCTTATGAGGAAAGGCTGAGAGAGCTGGGACTCTTTAGCCTGGAGAAGAGAAGGTTGAGGGGGGACCTGATTAATGTTTACAAGTATCTAAAGGGTGGGCTTAAGGAGGACGGAGCCAGGCTCTTTTCAATGATTCCCAGTGACAGGACAAGGGGCAATGGGCACAAGTTAGAACATAGGAAGTTCCGTTCAAACAGACGGAAAAACTTCTTTACGGTGAGGGTGACAGAGCCCTGGAACAGGCTGCCCAGGGAGGTTGTGGAGTCTCCTTCTCTGGAGATTTTCAAGACCCGCCTGGATGCAGTCCTGAGGGATGTGCTCTGGGCAATCCTGCTTTAGCAGGGGAGTTGGACTAGATGATCTCTAGAGGTCCCTTCCAACTCTAAAGATTCCGTGATTCCGTGATTCCGTGATTAATTCAGGTGCAAGAATGAGTAGTACTCTTCAGAGAAGGACTAGCAGGAGATGACGGTGGGAAAAGAGAACTTATGCTGAAGATGAAGAAAAGGTCTTTGCCTGTTTACCCCAGCAAAGAGCACGCGGGGGGCTACGACACAGCTCCGCTGAGGATACAGCACCAAAGACGGGGAACATCCACTAAAGGAGGATGTCAGCACAAGGATGAATGGGATAAGCACAATTTGCCATGGAGAAGAGAAGGCTCCAGGGAGACCTTCAAGCCCCTTCTAGTATCTGAAGGGGGCCTAAAAGAAAGCTGGAGAGAGACTTTTAACAAGGACATGTAGTGATAGGATGAGGGGTAATGTCTTCATACTAGAAGAGGAGAGATTTAGATGAGATGTGAGGAAGAAATTGTTTGCTGTGAGGGGGGTGAGCCCCTGGCCCAGGGTGCCCAGAGAAGCTGTGGCTGCCCCATCCCTGGAGGGGTTCAAGGCCAGGTTGGACGGGGCTTGGAGCAACCTGGGCTGGTGGGAGGTGTCCCTGCCCAGGGCAGGGGAGTTGGAGCTGGATGATCTTTAAGGTCGCCTTCCAACCCAAACCATTCCATAATTCTATGATTCTAATTTCAGATGCAAAATAAACACAAGATTGTGTATTAGAAGCGTGAAAGGCTAGAAGCAGTAGGTTTTACGTTCATTAGTTTTAAGACAGGTTTTGATAAACCTAGAAAACAGATAGGACCAGGTAGTTGAAATGACAGCTCAAGAACTTTCTTCATGCATATTTCCAAGATACGTTCAATATTAACCCAAAGAAAAGTATTGGGTTTGTTGCTCCCCCCTTCCCTTCCTTATTGCTTCCATTAACCACTACATTCCTCATTAACTCCTATCTTAGTTTGAAATCAGTGTTGCTGGGGAGGGATCGTCTGTTTACATTTTACAGTGCCCATCTATAGGGGCCCCTATAAATAATTCACAAATAGCAATAGCCATAATGGCTTTTTAAGAGCATAAATGAAGACACGTTCGGAGTCTTAAAGACCATGCACTCTGTATTAGGACAATGCACCCGGACTTCGATATTGGACTGATTCAGGTCTGCAGGAGCGCTGCTAAACGGGAAATGGGAAAAAAGAGCATAAGGGACTTCAAGGAAGAGACCGAGGCTGTAAGGCAAACCATTTCAGACTCTACAGGAAGTGCGACAGACGGTTGGAAGATAAAAATGGGACAGAAATTGGAAAACGAAAGAAAAAATGCCTTCCCATTTGTCCCTACCATCTACACAGATGAATAATAATGTTTCCCCAAGTGACTTATGTATCAGATCATTCGATCCGCTCCTCAGAAGATAAGATGGGCAAATACTTCTGTTCACATGGCGGATTCAAAAGTGTGCTGGTGAACTGCCTCGCGAGGTTTTTGCTGTCATTGTCGTTATTTTAATCAGTTTACAACGCAGCTACCTCTGTAGTTATATATTTGTTTACTCATTCTGTCAACGCTTTAGAGGCCAATTGCTTAATCTAGAAGTGAAGTCGCTGGTATGAGTGGTGCGTTTGCTAATCACGCTATTGTGTTGTAAATGATCAACACGCTAAGTTGAGTTAAAAATCAGACAGTCGTTTTTCAAGCCGTTCCTTTGGAAAGCGGCATGTATCGCATACCTTGCACTTTACAAACCAAGAGATTTTAATAATTTATTTCCCAGAGGAGTTTTACGACCCTGGGGATAACAAATGTAGCTGTCTAATTATTAGCGCGCTTAAGTATAGGAGTAGATTATTTTTCTAATATTCCAGCCGGTCTCCTCATCAACACATCAGCGCTAAGATTTAACGCGCTCAGTGTGGCAAGCCTCTGCTTAAAAGCACTAACGGAGGTTGCCGAAGCACTTCATAGCAGTCATAACACAGCACAGTAACAGCAATAATCATACCCTTTTTTAATTGTATCCATCTGAGTTACAGCCCAATGCAGGACAGTTCACAACGGCAGCGCTGAACTGCTTGGAGCTATTAATGTCAAATTCTACAGTGGTGTATTCCGGGCGGCTTGTGTAACTTTTTGTAAACGCGCCGGATTGTCAAAACTCATTGTTACGTGTTTATCTGCAAGTTAATAACGAAGGGCCTGAGAGTTTTTTGTTGTTTTTTTTTTTTTTTTTTAAAAAAAAAGACTTTTGCCATTACTGAGATAGTCTGCTTGACGTTTAACAGTTACTGTTATAATCTTTCCCGTGTCAAAAATTACAGCTAATGTTAAACAAGAAAGCATATAGTTTTACAAGCTCCCAAGTACCCTGCCTTTAAAAGTCCCCACAGGTCTCAGCAAGACGAGTAATTGTCCATCAGCCTATGGTTCATTAGGGACCAGAAATCAATTGAGTGGGAGGGTTCATCATAGCAGGTTATCCAAACCTTGCCTGCGCTGGCTTCCTGATGAATAGAGTAGTTGGGAAAGAGAAACTTTTATCTGATGGCTCCAAGGTAGTTAGGCTACTGACAACAATGTAGGATAAGGCTAATTGGGCCGGTAAGGAACAGAGGTAGAGGACAGGGTCCAAGCCGAGAATCAAATGCTGCTTTGGAGCTCCAGGGCCAGCAGAAAGCTCGTCTGGGAGGATGACCTACTGTATAAATGAAAGGCTCACAAAAATTAACCAAGTAGAGAAATGCTCCTTGGACAAAAAAAAAAAAAAATATGTTTTATAGCTGCGGTTAAAAGTGTGCTGCTGTAAATAGCGGCTGTGCACGTTACAGGCTAGTTTCAGCTTGGATTTTATCACCTATTAAAATTAAAATTATTTTGGCTGAATCCTTTCTCTCCATGGATGATGCTTCCTCTCACATTCTCCCTCCACGGCTTCACTGTTTTGGAAAGGTAACAAATTATCAAACTGATATGATTTCTTCCCTCTTCCAGAAATCGCAGCTCCTACCCCTTTCCCTCCTTATGAGCAGGCTTTTACCGTAGCCATCCGAAGACAGGGTATGTCAGAAAAATTCAGCATCCATTTTACTGCTCTGCTATGTGCGAAAGGAGTCATGAACCAGGCAAATATTATAAAAAGGCAACAATTAAGAAAGACATTTTGGGGAGAGCAGTGATCTTCAGCAACAGATGAGCTCTCTTCCTGGTGCCGAAAATACTTGATTTATACTCTTTCAGCGGAATGAATAGGGTGAACTAAAGTGTCTACATCTGCTCAAGACTGCATGGCTTTAATCACTGCTAGCCTTAGTGGTCTGCATATGCTTGCAGAAATTCTTACAATGAGATGAATAAATACATGAAAGCGTTTGCCCGCATGACGGCACAAAGCAGAGGTTCTGAATAATGATGGATGAACCTCAAAGGAGATCATAGGTTCCATTTAGCCGAGCGCTGGCGCATTAGGGTAAGAGCCCTAACTACATAAACCACTTAAGCCTGCAGAAGTGGACTGCAAACTGATGCGAGAACTACATCTCCGCTGCTCCTGTCTGGGTTTAGGTTAGAATAACAGGCCGTCAACTTTTCTCTTGGAGTCACGAGTCCAGCTATACCAGGATTTTAAGAACTACCCCCAAAAAACCAACCAAACAAAAACCTTAAGTAGAAAGACTGGAAGAAACTCATATCGCTTGTTATCAGTTGTATTGATCTACCTGTCATTTCCAATTTAAGCTCTGCAGAACGACAGGTATTTCTAGTGCAACTCATACTCTATGCATGAGGAGATCTTCAGGGAGCGTGGTTTTCCACCGCTGTGTTGCCATCGCGGCGGAGCAACGAGGCTCTTGTCGTCCTGCTGCCACCACACTACACTGAGTTCCTATGTCACTACAGCCATGGAGTAAATGGAAGGGGCAAGCATAAAACTCATGGAAGTCTGTCTAAAAATCTTCTAAGGTTGTTTTTGTGGAGCTCCCAGGTGAGCATAAAAGCAGTGATTTGTAACTCGTCCAAAGGAAATTGTAATGAGTCTCATTTACCATGTTGAGGTTGCAAGTATTCCGCTTCCATGTGCGACACAGCCAGGAAGTTGCTTACGATTACTCCATTTCTCTGAACTAATACTCCAAGCACGCAGCATCTATGCACGTACTTCACTTTCTAAGAAAAATATTACAGGACTTACTCATATGAAAGATATTACTACATCCGTATTTGTAGGACTAAGTCTATAGATTGCATCCAAGAATATTTACAAAGCCTCCCCATGATTTCAGCAAGCTCCAGATCTGGCTTTATATGGGCTGTATCTTTATTACGCAAGCATGCACAAGAGTAGGTAGACTTCTAAGACCTTGTGTAGACAGCTGTGATGACAAAAAATGAATCACATACACTGTCCTTTAAGTAATTGCTCAGATTTTCCTTTTCTCGTTCTTAAGGAAAAAAAAAAAATCTAATACCACTAGAAGTCCTACCGCTAATTTATTTATTTCCTCTACGGAGAAGAAATTTCTGTTTTGTGTAAGCCTTCTTTGAAGTGACTCTCTGTAAAGACATGAATCTGAGGGGCTGGAACGCTCACTTCAGCACAGCCCAAATTTAGAGCTAGACAAAGACATTCCTGGTATTTAACTTTTTTTTTTTTTTAAAGTTGTTGTTTTGAAACTTCCATTTTTATGTGAAGCTTCATGACATCCTGAGTCAAAGCAATAAGTGCAGCACATTTTCTGGGTCATAACACTCCCATCCCCTTCAAGAAATCATGCCAAATAGCTATGTCTGTATTCACTCAAAATAATACTTCCTCTAAAAATGCATGACATCTTATATGATTTACATCATGTTATGTTGCGGATTAGGTTAATGACTTCTTGTGCTTCTGTGAACCATTCAAAGTGCCATGGCCCAGAATATTATTTTATATAAAATATAAATAGAGTATATTGCTGCAGCGGTTGGTTATTTAACACATGTATTTCCATTAATATCTTAAGGGTCTAGAATGAGGGGTGGGACCAATGTGTAACAAGCTCCTTCTTCCTGTGTAAAACCAAATGTATTATACTGCTATTGAGGGCTAACTGGTCTATTTATAGTTGAGAATTAAATATTTTTCTTGCTTTGTTCTGGGGGTTTTATTTGGAACGTGCGTGTGCTTTAAATACTGAAGTGCCTCATTTCAAACACGATGGCAACTGTAAGAGCAAAAGTAACAGAGAATTTTTTGGTCATCTGTTGCAGCCCTCTTTGGGTGAAATCCAGGGTAGGGATAATATTTGGTTAACTAAAAGACTAGTAAACAACCAGATCACAGTGGTATCTAAGGCATCCTCAAGAGAACTCCATTTGAACAAATAGTCATTATTTTATTTCCTACATGAAACAATTTCATAGACAATGACTTTCTCTACAGGATAGGATGCATTTAGCTAATGTCACCAGTTGTCACCCTAGAGAAAAGTTTTGGAGCCATGAGTTCACTAGTGTGTGGCAAATGCGTGGCATCTCAATGATCAGTTGCATTCTGAAGGTAAAGGTGAGCTAGGAATTATTAGGAAAGCAACAGAAAACCAGCACAAACATCATTCATGACATTTTTTAAGTCTACGGTGTGCCCATATCTTGATTACTGAAGTCCCAGTACTCTGATCAACTTGAAAAGTATGTAATAAACACAAAAGCAGAACAAGGAAGGGCAACGAGGATAATCAGAATTTAGACTCACTCATCGAAAAGAAAGAAAAAACCCTAATAAGTCAGCATTGGAATGATTTGAGAGGAGTACGACAAAATCATGCTGAAGTGTGTATGGTTCAACAAGTTATCAAAAAAAGAAAACAACCCAACTCCCTTATTGTCTAATAAATCAAGAAGTTGGCAACACCCAGACAAGCAGGTACCAAGTTGCAAGCCAACAAAATCAAGTACTTTAGACACCCAGTGCATAGCTGAGCTGTGGAACTCATCAGGAAGATGTGACATAACAAGTTTTAAATGGGATTAGATGAATTACCGGAGCATTTATCCAATAAACAGTAACAGTTAAGTAAACAAGATGCAGTGATACAGTGATATTCGTGTCACCTCTGCTTCAAGAGGTCTCTAATTCACTGACTGAGGATCGGTGAGCATACGCCAAGGGGACTCTCTCTCTCTCTAGCCTGTTCTTATCCTTTCCCATAACAATCTACTATTTTCCACTGTTGAAGACAGGCTATTGATCAGCGTTTGGGTTGATCTTTGTAGGGTCGCATATTACACAGAAGTGAAACAATATACTCACTTGTGCATGTAATAGAATCATAAAACCAACATATTTTCTTGGATTTGGTCTATTATGCCACTGGAAAAAAAAATAATTGTAGGAATACTGGGGAAAAAAAGGCCGTTTCTGAGCCAAAATTACCCTTTAACATACAACGTATCATACTTCTATGGAGATTCTGTGCAACAGGACGTGCCCTGTAAAAGACTATTATCTATCTCTTAGGTGGAGGGTGCTACTTAAATTGTGAAAATTAACAGACTGTTTTAATGCTTTTCTAAGTCCTTTTGTCACAATCGGTTGTAATTCACCACAGGAGTAATCCACGGAGAGGAAACAGGGACGATCGACTCCCCGATCACTCCAAACGACGATTGGGCGATTTCTCCAAGATATTCTTCAGAAAAACAAAACTTATTGGGATCAATCCAGAGGTAACTCAGTGAAATTTAACGGCCTGTGATATAGAGGAGGTCAGACTAGATGATCTAATCATTCCCTTTGGCTTTAAACTTTATGAATCATGCTTGAGGTGGAACTGGTAATGGGAGTCATCTAATGGGAGTGGACATTGAAGCAACATCCCTGGTGTTTAGGGGAGCAGAGAAAGCTCGCAACATTTGGCCCGAGGAAGAAGAAACCAATTAAGAAGGCCTCTCATAAGAGGGAGAAACTGCCAAATAGGATTAAAGGGAGAGGTGTAGGCCTTGGTGATTTGGCATGAAAAAGCTGAGGCCTGAGTTAGCCTAAGCAAAGAGAGAAATGAACATGGCCAACCTCATGCTTGACCTCAAGTCTTTCAGGCAAGAGCAGTTTTTCTCGTTCTATGCAACCCTTTACCCCCTTCACCCCTGAATGAACCCACTGGGTCTAGCAACTCCAGCCCCTTTATGACATGATTTGGAGATTTGGGATGTGGAAGTTGGGGTTGCCGGTTCTCCCTTGTTTCTGTGCCTCCTCCCTGGTGGCTTTGGAAGAGGTTAGTGCACACAGAGCTTTTGCTTTTGTAGCGCTGTGGTCTCCTCCGCACCACTCAAGCAGCCCACGTTCTCATAAAAGACAGGTTCAAAGCACCAGTTGGGTTTGTTATTTTCCTAGCCCAAAAGTTATAGTCTGGCAAGTTAATTCGGAGGTCTTCCAGCCACGTGATAAAAAGAGGAATTCATATTAAAAACAAAAAATATGCATTACAGCATAATGCAACGACCAATGACACAGTGAAAACTGCTGTTTGCACTTGAAGAGGGGGAAAAAAATGTGTAGCTACTAGATATAAAAACTCGTAGCCCATGGGTAGCTTTGTGTTTGCTGAGAGTTAACATATTAGCAACAACAGCATAATTTGCCGCTCTGCATTTTTAAGTTTTACTTCTAAGAACTGTACATTATTTATAGAAATAGCCTGATTTCCATGCGGTTCCTTCACAACTGCCGGATGCATATCCAGCCATTTACATGGCACTGCTACGTTACAACTTATCTCCCGCAACTATCTGTTTGAATAGGAAAATGAATATCAATCTGATCAAATATACAAGTCTCTTTGCATGAAAAATCAATCCTCTGCGAAAGACATATTTTGAAGATTTAAGTGGGGTGTAAGTACTGCTTAGTCCTTGTGCATGCACAAGAGTGAATACCACCCACAGGGAAAAAAAATGCCATGGAAAAATTCATAAATAACTTTGAATAACAAAGGCATTTGAAAATGTCATGATCTTCTTCACATATTTCATAAACAGAAAATTTAGTATAAATTCAAGGAAAACATTAATAATTACAAGTTATTTGCTCAGCCCTACCGATCAGCAGCAGCCTAAAATACACTGGCAGATGTCTAGGCAAAATAAAGATAAACACAGTTGCGTTCAAACCACTTTTTAAAATTCTAGGGTGAGATTTACAGGCTTTTTGGATCTTGTGACTTTTCGCTGTTTGTTTACTAGTTTAAAAATTTAAAAAAAAAAAAAAGAAGAAAAAAAAAATTGTTTGCTCTGTGAATGCGAGCCTTAACATCTTTCTTTTCACTTCGCATGCTTATTCAGACCAAAATATAATGTTTGAGACATTTTCCTTCTGCTGAACATACCACTGTCAGAATAACTTTGCACACAGTTTATAGTTATTGTATGTAAAGCGTGCTTTGTACCAGAGATAAAAAGTTATACTTCTTTTATTGATAGAGTGGCTGTGAAACCATTTGCTTTTATTTAAAAAAAAAAAAAAAAATTAAAAATCCACAGGGCTCTGACCTATACAACCAATTGTTGATTGTCTATAATGTAGGGGATTGTTCAACTCTGAAGATATGGTTCGTGAATTAGTAGAGTGTGACTGAATAGAACTGTTTTCATTTAACAGATCATTATACTACTCCTTTTTTTTGTTTTTTATGTACTAACCAGAAAAGTCCAGGGTCCAGCTCAGCTTCTGGTATGGAGACATTTATAATCATTGCAGAAGGAAGAAATCATATATTAAAAGAGAAAGAACACTGGTATGACCAAAATCACTATATTTGCTAAATCCGCATCGCTGTCTAGGGAATATCACAAAGGAATGTTTTTCCATCTCTGCATTTTGACGGCAGCTTTTTAAAGCTGTTGGTTTTGGATTGTGAAATTTCTGATTTCACACCTTTTTTTTTTTTTTCCTTCCCCTTTGAACTTGGATTATTTTCCAGATATTTCTTGGGAAGTCGGCATGCTGAATGTACTTCACATCCAACCTTTTATTTGTAAAGTAATCCTCTGAAAGGAAATAGGAATTTTGCTTTATTTTAGACTAGGTTAATTTCTTGTGATTTTTTTTTTTTTCCTCATAAAAGTGCAGTTTTTAAGAAAAGGTTTGTCAGAATCAAATCGGAAACACTGTCCAGAAAGTAGCAGGGTGTGACACCACATACCAATGACACATCGGGGCAATGATGAATATTATAACCTATAAAGTATCACATTTTGTTTGTTGCAAACAGAAACTTGCCAAAGACAGCGTGTTCTAGCTAGAGCTGTGAAAAAAAAAATTGCTAATCTTTGTTTCCAAAGATCTGCACGCAGCCATGGCAATTTTTATAAATTTTATTTGCAAATCAAATCCAGGGTAAAATTTCAAAAATCTAATTGTTTGGTATAATGATAGATTAAACGTTCTCCAAACAGACCAGAAATTCAATGAGGTCTGAGAAATACATTCCCCCACAGCAATAGTCATTTTCAGATTGAAAATATCTTTCTTGGATGACTTGCCTTTTTTTTTTTTTTAATCATTTCTGAAGAAATAAATACTTCCTGTTTTCATTTAGAACAAAAATAATAGCGAGGCAAATTGGTATTCCAAATGTTTAACTTTTCATGAAACAGGTGAAAAGTTATTACATGCTGGTGAGATTTTTTAAATAGGATCTTTATTTCTAGCTTAAGGGGGGCAGAGAGAGAGAAAGAGAGAAGAGATGAATGGCAGTGACATCTGAAAATATACAACTCCTTTATATTAAGAGAGTTTGGTCATATAAACCTTCTGTCTTGTTGCTTTGAGACCCTTTAATAATGTTTGATACCACTAAAGTTTATTGTTTTTATTCATGAAAGCAAAGGAAAAAAAAAAAAAACAGAAAAATAAGAATTTTAAATAATAGGCCGATCACAAACCTGCGCTCAATGAGTGATGAAGGAGTATTTTCCTCTGGGGAATTACAGTAGTTGGAAGGGTTTGTCTGAATGTAACCCCAAGTTAAAAAAAGAGGAAAAAAAGAAAAAAGAAAAAAAAAAGAAAAGGATTAATGCTTCAGCAGGTTGAAGGGGAAAATCATTTTCTACATTAGTCTTGCTATGAGCCATCCTGAGCATTAGGTACTACTGTAATAAGTCAAAGTGCTACAACTGAAATAATGTTCTTACACGTAGTTTCAGGCTATTTTATGGCATAATATAGCGGTCTTTTTAATTAGAAGACGTATAAGAAAAAACAAAGTTCATGATTCCAGAGTCGAGAGCTGATTTACACTTTGCTTGCATGGAACAGATTTGATTTCTTTTTTTTTTAAGCTGCAATTGGACAAATTATTTTTAATTATTTTTATTAAACAGGCTATGAGGTTTGAAAGGCAAACAAATTATACGTGCAACAGAAGAATGAACTATTTTATCTAATTTTTTCATATATAACTTTCAAAAGGCCTCCAAATTAGGATACTGCATCATTAAGCTTTTGACATTTGTCCAGTTAAAACTATTGACTCATACTTTCATTTCTTCCCCCTCAAATTACTACAGTGCCACAGCTGATCTAACTATATTTTCCATTTCTTATAAATAGCCACAAGAAAAGTATTAATTATCCTTGTACGATTTAATGCACCAACTGCCTTAACCTTTCAGGTTTCCTTAAACGCCAGCATAACAAGGCATATCCATGGCAGCAAATGTGATTTATGACAGGAATCTTTAATTTCTGTTTTTAAATATGTTACCCACCGATCTGCATACATTTAAATTCGCCTGCAACACTTTTCTCTGTCTTGAGGCTGTTGTTTAATATTCAAGGATGATTTTTGTCCACATACATTTTGGTCTATGTCACCTCAGATTAAATTATTACTGTTTGCAGCCTTTTTGGAGCAGGCCTCAGGCCCTTATTTACAAGAATCAATGAAACAGTAATGAAAATCCATTTTTCATACTATCAGCTCTGGCCTGCTTTTATTTAGTTAGCTGTGTCTAAGCAAGCAATTCATTTTGTGCAAATGTCACGTTGATAAAAAAGGACGAGCCACGAAAGGGTTAATCACGAAATAAGGCCTCCGCTTTCGCCACCCCCCTCAATTGTAAGGCACATCTGTAATGGTAAAATTAAAAAAATATTTTCTTAATGTATGCAAAGTAATGTATATTGACACATAAGCAAGCCTTTTCATGATGAATATTGAAATATATATGCAAAGCACAGGAAATGTGTAACATGTTATAGATCTTTCAGTGTACATTTAGAGGAAATGAGCCATTTATATTCCACAATTTAGTGAATACCTACTGTTTATTGGTACAGAGCACATAGGAGTATATTTGTCTTAGTAATTTATTTAGGTAAATATATTTATTCTTCTAGGGGTTCTTGTGCTTTTTCTGGTTCTATAGTACTAGACATAAATATTTAACAATGCATTGTCTCAAATGTTATTCATGTAATTTATCAGGGGAAACAGTGGAGCTGTAATAACTTTTAAGCCTGCACCTTCACTTAAACCTGAGATTGATTTAAAATGTGGGAAACCGAGACGTTTCTCCGTATACAGTCGGAACGGGGATGGTTTCCCTGGAGGAGCACGGCGTGAGTCACACCAGCTCGGACGCCAGCTTGGGGAGAGGGCAACGGCAGACGGTTCGCTCCTCTCCTGCGGGTTGTCTTCTCTAATCTCCCCGTAATAAAAACATGAGTGAATGAGAGGGTTTTTTTTTTTTTTTTTTTTTTTTTCCAAAATAATTACTCTTGTTACATATCACCTCATTTCCCTCTGCAGCCTCACTTGTTTTCATGCCGCTGAGGTCCCTCTCACGCTCCCCGGGCTGGGAAGCCAGCTTTTGACTTCTTCCCTCCACCGACAAACCATCAACAACCGTTCAAGGGTCTCCTGAACCTCCACCTGCGTTCCTGTGACACTCCGGGAACCTCAGGTGGGAGGGATGGTTACAGCAAAGGGTATTTTTCCCTCCGTCAACTAATTCCTGAAGGCTTTAGCCAGCCAGTTTCCAGGCATTTCAGGACAAATTTTCCCTTACTTAATCACTGGTGCCTGAACACAGACTTTATGAGTGGGCCTGCTAGTGTCTATTAGCGTCCTCTGTCTCAGCGTGTGATCCTGAATTCCTCGGTGAACATATTCACACCACCGAGAGAGCATTTTGCTACTGACGTGAAGGCGATAAGGATATTAACTGATTATCTCTTCTCCAGGCTCCGCTTTCTCCCTGTCTATAGCTCCCACCCTGGCAACTCAAGGGGGTTCAGAGTCATTTCTTCCTCATCTCCTATTCAAGCTGACACTGCTATAGCCTTTTTGGTCCGTACATTCACGACTATTTCCTTTCAGACTATGCACCGAGTACTTAAGCACTTGTCAATACCTCTTTTCTGCGGTCACTGCGGATGCAAGGCACACAGGTTTTGGTCGGGGTTTATTTTTTCCTCCCTCCCTCCCTTTCCCTTTCTCCCACCAGTTGCAGACCAGTTGCACAGCCCACCCGTGGGACTTCACAACCCCACCGAGGAAACAGTTCTCAGGCGAAGGATGGGAGGAAGGTACGTGTTATCCTGTTGGCAGCTTGGCGTTGAACAAATGTCAAACACATGATGTTAGGAGGCGCAAGTGGGAGAGAAAATAATGCAAGGGAGATTTGCAAGGGAAAAAAAGGCTCTTAAGAAATAATTATTCATGGCATAATCTTAAAAATGCAATACTTATCACTAGACAGGCAACTGGCCCATGTTTCCAAAACCAGAGATTAAAATAAAAAAAAAAAAAAACCACCCAGTAACTCAAGATTCATTTAGAGGGGAAAAAAGAGAGGAAAAACAGGCAGCAGCTTTCTGAAGAAAATACTGTAGGAGCTGGGTCGGTTAAAGGTTGGGCAGAGACCTGGTCTCTCTGGTGAGGAAGCGCAGGGCAGCTCTATCTGGAAAAGCTTATGGCAAACTGACGCTTTTCCCCAAATCATCGTGCAACTACAGGTAAAGAGACAAATACAGCTTAGGTTGAGTGTGGAGGTTGGATCTTAGCACGGGCACAGAAAACACACAGACACTGAGGATTACTGTAAAATTGAGATTGGACCAGGGAAAGTGGAGCAAGACCACTGGCGGGGTTAAAGAAATAAAAATAGTATTTCATTCGGATGAGCACTACTCATAACAACATTTTCTATGAAGATGTGGCTGTCGGTATCCCAACATCAGGACCTCAAGCCTACTCCATGATGAAGCCAACATTCATCCAAAACATCTCTCTGACCTGCCAGACAAAAACCTCCAAAGAACACGTACTATTCCTGAGTACTATACCCTTGATAAAGGATGTTTGCTTATCGTGGACTCACAGAATCATAGAATGGTTTGGGTTGGAAGGGGCCTTAAAGACCATCTAGTTCCAACCCCGCTGCCCTGGGCAGGGACACCTCCCACCAGCCCAGGTTGCTCAAAGCCCCGTCCAAACTTGTTCGATTGTTTTTTTTTAAAATGACATGTAGCCTTTATTTTCATATGTTAGAACTCACTCATACATCCTCATCTCTAACTCATTTCTGGAGGTGAATGCTGAAAGAGGAAAGCGATCGCAGTCTTTTCACAATAAAGTATATGAAAACAAGGTGAGAGTCCTGAGATTTCCATTATAGCATAGGCTATAAACTTGAAATTCATAAAAAAAAGATATACAGGGCACTAATAATATAAAGAAACTTCGTTACAACATCAGTATCGTAATACCGAGGTACTTTCGCTTGTTTTTAGCGGGTCAACTTTATTTTTGGATATGCACGTACTTACTACGTTGATCAGAATGTATATATTCACATCTTATCTAGTATATCCATTTCCTGTTGCTTTCTTTCTGGTTAAATATCCATTTTATTTTTCGTGTTGTGCAATGTATTTTGGTTAGCACTGAAAAAATTTAATTGTCATTCTTTAGATTTCAAAATTTCCGTCTGTGTAAATTTAACATGACAATCGGGAGGAATGCCTGCTCTTTATATTTTCCCCTTTTGCACTTTTTCAGATTACGTTAACAAAATCCTCAGGTACGATACTCAATGCTTTCAGTTAAAAATAGCCATCACTTCTTTGAATTATTCCAACGAATAAATGACAGCATTACGACATACGTGTTAAGCTATTTATCACAGCACGTGGCAGAACACTACCCTCAGAGCACAAATATGGGCAATTATGTTTCTGCTATTTTGGTTATTTCCTGAGAAAGAGTCTTCTTGGCTCTACCCGAGCGTATTTAAGGCACTATCTGGCCAAAATTATCGGCTGCCTGATGGGTCATACAGTCCTGGAAGGCCCTGGATGCAGTTTGCATAGCGGCTGACCTATTTGCTCTGATTCAACTAAGTATATCTCTAAAGGAACCCTTAGGGTTTACAGTGTCAACAGTCCCGTTTTGTTTGTTTTTCTTCTCAAACCACTGCTTATCTAAGAGAAGCAAAATAAGAGATCAAAAGGGCACTTAATTAATTCATATCAAATTTTGTCACATAGCATAAAAAAGGATGGGAATTCTAGCGATATTGTCAGACTTGCATAAACCCACTGGAAGATGCAATTCATACGCATCAAGTGTGTTCCCACAATGCCATTTTAGCCATTCTATTTTCTTTCTTCAAACCCAAATCACAGAATTGTAACGCCCCCGATGCAAAAAGCAGAAAAACATTATCGTTGCTGGATGAAGGTTTTTGCAACTTTGAAGAACAGGAGCCTAAGAGACAGTTAACCAGTTGACGGCTACCTCTAGCTGAATAAAGCCTTTGTATTTAGGTATTTCTAATAGCATAGAAACAAAAGAAAAAGGGAAGGAAAATAAGCTTTCTCATCTTATCATGAAATCCTCAACTCTGAAAAAAAATAATCCTATCCCAAGCTGGACATAGTTTTCTTGAACCTATAATGTGAGAATAAATTTAGATTTTACCAATGACTCCATTGCGTTTACGTAATTTCAGAACAGGATATTCCAACATAACATCAAACTTTCTAATCCAATTTCTTTTAAAATATATATTTAACAGAAAATAACACACCAGTAACCCAGTTTTAATTTGGGGTTACCAAATACACAGCACTGGCAGCTGACTGCAGAAGTAAAGCCATCCCCAAACAAGCAAATATGATGCCACGTGACTATGATAAAACTCAACCTTAAGTCTGTGCATAGTTATTACATTTCATGAAGTATCCCCTTTGCTCATTGCTTTTTTTCTCTAAGGAATGCTTTATACAGGCGAAAAAAAAAGAAAGATGAAGCAAAAGTGTCAGAAACCAAGGGAGTTGAATGCGCGGTCCCATTATCAACAGAGAAAGTGGAAGTCCGGACCTTTCAGGCACTTAAATGTCCTTTGATGCTCCCTAATTCTACTGATCTGGCACTGCTTTATAAACTTGCTCAGAAGTTCAAAGTTTCTTAAAGTCCTCCTTCTTAAAAGGTCCTTCTAAGCAATGAAAGGAAACAATATAATTTCCTTTATGTCACCAGCAACAAAGTGTGGATGTTAAATAGTAACCATCACTGAAAAGACATTCATGATTACTAAAAAAAAAATAAAAAATCCATAACCACTATGGAAAAGTGTCATTTGGAGGTTGGAAAAAAAAAAACCACCAAAAAAACAGTAAATCATTTGGTAAATTATTCTGTGAGTATTAATTTTTTCAGATAAAAATATTCACATTCCTTTCATGTTAAGGCAGGTCTCTAGAAACAGGACGTTGCACTTTTTCTGTGTTACTTCACAGTAGGACGTGCCAACATGAGCCCAGACTCCCACCTGTGCCTAGCACTTACTTGACAGCTTCAGGTAAAGACAGAATTTGTGAAGCCAAGCAACGAACAGAAAATAGTGATATGGGAGACCTCACAAGAAAAAAAAAAAAAAAAAAAAAAAAATCAAAAGAATCTGTGCATTTCTCACCGATTTGTTTTTGGGATACTACCACACATTTCCTCCCCCTAAACTGACCAAACCTGTGTTTTGGTTTTGTCGTTCAGAGGATGGTTGTGTACAACATACAACTGCGTAATACAGAAATTTGGCCGTTATTCCACTGACCCCCACCAGGTCAATTGCCTTCCTTTTTACTCGAGGATTTTTATTGTCATAAATATCATGTAACACAATTTCCTTTCTCTGATTGTGGGAGCCTGAAGGTGCCTGTAGTTTTCAGCAACAAACCCGTGTCCAGTATTGAGGCAACATTTGTGCTTTGCGACGCTTAGTTGCAGCTGAACATCTGGACGGTTATTTCTTTGCCCATTTTCATAAAGACCTTTGAGTCAGTGCGATTCAGAAAGGCAAACGATAACCAGCATTTTTCTGTGAGTTACCAAAAGTCCTTGTCAAGAAGCAAAGCGCGAATGCACCCAGGCTGACACTTTGGATGCCAGATCTGCATCGTTGTCCTGCCAAAAAAGTCAAGGGACGTCTTCTGGTTCATAAATCAGTGAAAACCAGGTGATGCGAGTACGCTTTATTTATTTTGCGTACTCCCTTGCCTATCAAGCTGGAAGCCATGGGGATGCCATAAGTGCTAGATGCAAAGATTTCTTGGCGAGGATTGAAGGCTTGGGTACAAAGCAATTCGTCACAGCAACCAGCTAAGTCAACGGTCAGCAAAACCAGCTTGCCAGGAGTGCCTTTTCACTACTTCAACATAGTTCCTTTTAACCCTATTACCGAAAGCTTGCTGCAAGGTGAGCCTTAAAAAGAGAATTAACTGAGCCTGCACGAGCTCTCTTCATTATCTTCTCAGATACCCCATTTTACTTCCCCGTGCTGGAAAGTTTGAAGGCTCCTCAGTCTAATGAGCACTAAAATCTCAGGAGTATTTGTCGGTGCGCTTACAGAGTTCACTCCTCCTTTAATGCTGGTGCCTCATTAGTTAATTCTGTAAAGCAAAGGCCACAGGACTGAGTTTTACGAACGCAAGCGCGAGCTCCAAGACCGCTAACTTTAGGGGATGTGCCAAAGGAGAGGGTGAGGTGCTGTCACCGGAGACACCAGCAGTCCGACGCACAGAAGCCTGGTTACGTACGAGTTAAAACATTTGTGACCTACTTAAAGACCTCTGTCTAACGAACGATACCAGAGGTGTGAACTGGGGTGGATTCCCTCGGTACATTAGCGCGGCTCCCATTAGTTTTAATGGGACTTAACATGAACAATTGTCCTCTTGCGGCAGAAACGCGCGAGCACCTTTAAACGCCCATTATGCACAAAATTTGTTTTTAACTTGTTTTGTTAATTTAAAATATATCTAATCATATATTTAACCTAATATCAGATCCTCAGGCAAGAGCTTGGTGTACAAAATGGATACACATAGCTTGCGTTTAAAAAAAAAAAAAAAAAAAAAGTGACTTCATCCTTGCTTTTATAGGCCCACTAGATTCAAAGGAATAGCCCCTGGAAATAGTAACTGCTGTGATATGCTTATGGCTCCATTTACAGACTTTCTTATAGGTTCATAAATGGAGACTAGGAGGAGGAGGGAAAGGAATAAAATTTAATAACTGAATAAAAATGTAAATAAAGATTTGCCTAAAATTACTTGTCCAAGAAATAATTCTCCCTCCCCCTTAAGCTAATACTTTGATAAGCTCTGAACAGTGATCCTGATTTGGAGCGTGACCTTTGAAAATGCTCTCCAGCTTGATTAAAGATGTATTAAATTTGTTTAAATAAACCTCGTTGTAATGGCACATCATTTGTAAGAAGCTATTAGGGGGCTGGAAACTGTGCTGCTGTATTTGCATGAAAATGTGCCCTGCTCGAATTGAGGATCTCTCCTGAATTAACCGCAAAGGAAAAGTGACACTTTCATAATTTTTTTTGACAAAAGGGGAAAAAAAAAAAACCCCCACAACTTACAAAACTTTATGCTGAGCTCTATGAGAAAGGAGGTAACTGCATACCAAAACAGGGCTATGTACACAACACACTCTGCCCTGAGCCACTCTCCCTTCTTTTTTGTCGAGGTTTGCTTGACTTAAATGTCTTTCCTTTTGCCTGCTTTCCCTTTTTTTCCCCCCTGAAAAAAATGTCTTTGGAAAGAAAAAAAAAAAAAAAAAGACAATAAGAAAATATTTTCCAGTGTGTTTTGTGTTTTGTGTGCTGATTGAGAGGAAAAACAATCCTATGCTAAGAGCAGAAAAAATTGGTTGACACTGATTTTATTAGAAAAATAACTTTTCCCTTTCAGTGGGCTTTCAGGCATTCAGATTTTGCAGCATTTCAGGAAAGGGAAAACATAACGCTGGATATCATGGAATTTATGTGATTAGGCAGAAAGGTGGATGAATAGATAGATCCCATTCCTGCTTGAAGCATATAGATTGCCAAATGTACTTTAATTTCTTCCAATAGCTCCCAACTGAGTGAGTAACTGCTACGCTAATGAAAAAGTCTCTCTCCCTTAAATCAAATTTTAAATTAAAACCTTTCCCATTTCCCAGCTAAAGCCAGGACTCTAGGATCCGTATGCGTACTCGGGGGCCTGGAGTCTTTCTTTGTGCTCCCTGTTCCTCGCCACCGATTTCACATGTCAGCCCTCTACAGCCATCCCGGTACTCGCATCCTTCGTCGTACGTCCAACGACAGAGGCGCAAGGCAACGCAGGTTCATCTGCACGACGTACTTGGTGCTGCGAGCGCTCAGGGAGCATCTGTCCACCCTCCAGCCCCCCCCCCCCCCCGAAACCTGCATTGCAGAGCACAAGGATTTCTTCTGAAGGGATACATTATGGACTTTCATTTTCCTACTTCTTCTTCTCGTTTAATCTTACAGATCTTATTCTCAAAGCCTCCTCCTAAACCACAAGGGAAAAAACACGCGAAATCATGAGGCCCTCAGTAATCACACCAGTCAGCAGCACCAGATGATGCAAGAGGCCATCGGTATGGGCAGGCTGCAGAGCCGGGAAGGTCTGTCCTTCCAGCGCGGAACAGCATTCAAAGAATGAGATTTTGAGCAATTATATTTTTGCTTGCAGCCATTCCTCCCTTTCTTTCCCCCAGCCACTACTAAAACCTACAAACAAAGAAAACTCGAGCTTTGCAAGGTCAACGATTCTATGATTCTAAAACTTAGCTTTGTAAGGTCTACCAATAGATTATTCACTGTTACCAAATAACAAGCACATGCACCGACGTGTGCCAACAACTTTGCGTAGTCGCGGCCACGGTGCGTGCAAGGTGAGCTGGGACACCATTGCTCTACGTTCTATTCAACGGGAACTCATGCAATTGGCCCAAATCCTTTAGTGTTTGAATAAAAGGTTTACCAGGTGCACATTGAACCAGAACTAAAGATGAAACATTAGGAACAAAAATTGCCAACTGAGATTATAGGAACAAACGGTCTAGTTTGATATCGACAGACACCAAACACCTTTAAGACAGACATAAGAAATTGCCCTTTGCTGTATGACATTAAAAGAATGCACCCAGAAATATCTCATTTAGTAGATAGTTTAAACTCCGAAAGGATTATCTGGTAGCTGAGTTTTCCAGGCCAGTTCTGGGCTGTGTGATTATTTTTCCTTCTGACTGACTATTTACTGAAACCAAAGCAAGAAGAATCACCTGTATTGTGTTTAGGTCTACACTTCTACCCCACTCCTGTGTATTTACTTTCTGCACTAAGCTGCCATGACCTTACAAATCTATCTGCACGTTGGAGCTGTGCTAACTGCCCATCTCTGAAGTCTTCAAAACTCTGTTATACACAGCTCTGGTACTCACGGGCGGATCCACAAACAGGTGGAAGGACCCAAATACTAATGCAAGTAGCAAGGGCCAGCCTTTAACTTATTTTACATGGTAAATCCCTGGACAACACTATTCCACTATCTCGTATTTCCTTATACGACGTATTGACTACCAGCTTGCTAAGAATTAGGAAGAGTAGGTTGCACTCCTTTGACTGGAACCATACCACAGTGTGGCCAGGAACATGAGTCAGGAGAGCAAGCCAGAAATCTTGCATTCCGTGTTATTTTCTAATTGAACACCAGCGGGGTGCAAAATGCATGGGTGTTTCTGGAAGCAGGATTCAAACTCTGCCCCTGCTTGATGGGCACCCAAAGCAGCAAGGCATAGTCAACCGCCTGCTTCTTCTCCCATGAGTCCTCTGCTCAGTGGTGCATAGTGGTCCACCTTGACCAAACCCCTTGTGAGCTTTCTCCTAGATCTGGATGACCACAATAGTCCCTGGAGAAAAGAGATGGAAAACACCCTCAGGAAAGAGGGAAGAAAGCTTTCCCCACATCTTCACAGTCTTGGGGAGGGCTCCAGAGCTCCAGCCACCATGTTCTTCTGCAAGTGGTGGGGAAGACCCACCACCTGGCAGCTGCCTACACAAGAACTGCCACCTCCAACTCTGTTCACGTGGACCTGCCCTCAGTGGGTGCGGATGTGGGAGCTGGGCCATCAGTATGGGGCTGACACTCAAGTCCCAGTCAACGCAGGGCAAGCCAGCCAAGAGCAAAGTGGTAGAGATATTGAGAAAGTAGAAAAAAAAAATATTAGAGGGCCACAGAGCAGAGCCTTCAGGCATCACAGTTTTTAATCTACATCCCTGCAGACAGCCTAAACCCTATCTCAGATGAGTCATTTTTTATTTTGGGGACTGGCCATCCCATCTCAATGGGAGCATGGAGACCCATAAAAAAACTGGTCTACTGGCAGCTCACTGCTGCCA
The DNA here is from genome assembly GCA_009819605.1 of Sterna hirundo. Taxonomy (NCBI): domain Eukaryota; kingdom Metazoa; phylum Chordata; class Aves; order Charadriiformes; family Laridae; genus Sterna; species Sterna hirundo. The sequence continues at coordinate 81,695,002 of CM020440.1, forward strand.
GACAGAGGCCAGTTTTCTGTAAGCCTGTGCCATCTTCCCCTGTTAAGGAACTACATTTTCTTCTTCCGACATGTTCTCTCATCTCTTTTTGGTTTTAATTTACCATTCTAAATTGAGATACTAGAGCAGGTGGAAGCAACCCAGCTCCAGGCTAATTGGTTCATCATGCACGTTACGATAATTTTCATTCTGGATTTCGATTAGGTCAGTATGGAGACTGACTTGGTCAGAGTCTGTAATGATCTGCTTATTAACTCTGTTGCAGGGTCCTTGACTGTACTCGCGTTATTAGAGATTGCAGCTGCCTTCAGTTCTGTGAACCATGTAGCTTTATTGGACTGTCTAATGTCCTGTGCTGGACTATCTAAGTGCTTGGTTTCTGTCCGATCTGGCGCCAGGATTTCGTTTGTTCCTTTAACACACCTCCAGCCACATTGAAATTGTGCATGTTATTCTGCTGGGTTTTATTCCAGTTCCACCGGTATAAATCAGATACTGCCTTTCCTAACCCAGCAGCATTGGGGAGGGCGTTTCCTCACTGAGATGACAATCTATTTAAAATCTTTCCATCAAATTCTGATATGGTAATCTTCTGGTTTTCAAATGGTTTGAAATTTAGGCTCAGAAAACTTTTATTAGGGCTTGGCCAAATCCAAAAAAAAAAAAAGAATGGATCACTAGTGATTGGCACGACATACAAATAGGGTTGTGGCAAGGGGCAAACTCATTATTTGCGTTGCAACAACAGATATCTTTCTATTGGGATATTTTACCTAATCCGAGATCACAGAATCTTCATGGTTGGAAAGGACCTTTAAGATCATGGAGACCAACCAAACAACCGACAATCTCTGCTACTAGAGATTTTTGACCCTGGGCTTTCCACGTCTGAGCACACAACTAGCACTTTCAGCGTTTCCTCATCTAAACAATGTTTCTAGAAAAAGACTTTTTCTTGCTTAACTATCACAGAGATTCTTTTTAATGCTTTTATTATAATCAGATTTGATTACGGCTACGCATTTTTCTGCTCATCTTCCTCTTGTTAGCGTTAGTTCCTTTCAGCGGTTCAGCAACACTTCTGCCACTGCCTAAAACTGCTGACAATAAAAAGTCTTGTTTTCTATTATGTGCATAATTCTTCGCACTGCTTCCCTGTTTCTTGATATGTAACCCTTAAATGGTTTGATTTTTAAGAATGAAACTCTTTACTGGGTACACGGGCAGGATCTTCTGCTGTGGGCGGGAATGTCCCCGAGATGCTGGGTAACTTCAGGTTGGGCATGAGAAAGAGGTGGAGGGGTATTTCACCAGGGGGAAAGGGAAGAGAAAGCGAGCCTTGAAGGAGGATGCGAGGCTTCTGTGTGCACGGAAGGAGTGAAATGTAGCTTCAATATGTTGTTCAGGTGAAAGAAGTTATGATTGCCCTAAGAAAAATATTTTTGCTAGATAATTGCTTTTCCCTAAGGAAGGTTCCCTAAGGAAAGGGGTTCTAAGGTGCGCAATTACCCTAAGGTTTCTGCATCAGGATTTCAACTCAAGATCTCTTGGCCTTCTGACATACCCCTGATTTTCTAACTATTTCTGTTCCTCTCTTGTTTTGATTCTGGGAGGTATTAATTCTCTTAATGTTTCCAATAAAGGCATCAAAGGCATTTTGATCAGACAATTGAAGTGATCAGCACTGGCCTAACTCAGCTCCGACTGACGGCTGTGGTTAAATTCCCGGCAAATTTATGTGGAATGAAATTAGACACATATGAACGAGCAAATATGAAAAATATCTCCCCCTAAGTGGTCCAAGCAAAGCTTTCATTTTCGCAGAGAACCGTGTCTTAAATTAAACTTAGCTTACAGAAGTTTACCACGTAGTATTCTGGACATCAAACGGCCCAAGCCAGAGGCTCTCTGACCACTTTAACTGTGGCAAGCCTTTGCTCAGCTCCCAATTTAAATGCAAATATTTGTTCACTTCATTTGTCCAAATTACTCTACGAGCTTCACTACAAATTTTGGTTACCACTATTCTTGATGACTTTTTCAGATGAACATCCAACCACCCAGGCAGCATTTTTGAACACATTGGGCCTTCATTTTTTTGTAATGGGCAAGGTTTTTTTTTTGGTTTTGTTTTGTTTGTGTTTGGGGTTTTTTGTTTGGTTGGTTGGGTTTTTTTTTTGGGAGGCAACAGATCAGTGACTGTCTCTCTTAGTGAGGGCCTCATAAAAATGGCAGCAGGCATCCTCCACTGAACATAAAGGCTGGAGGTTAAATAGCAATATTCAGATTGATACTGCCAGACCTAAGTGAACAAAACTGGACACATTTTATTGGAATCTTTGGATAAATGACCACCTCTATCTTATTTTTTAGCCTGTTCTTGTTGCTATAATGAACTTTGCTTTTTCTTTTTTCCCCACCCCCGCCCTCCACCTCCCTCCCTTCCTCCAGCAACTTTTATGTCCCCAGTCTCAACGTTGTGTCACTTACTGTAGGCTCATTTCTCCACAAGGAAGACCTTTCAGCCTTTTTATATATTTAAGGGAGGGGGTACCTTGCTGAAGATGAGTTTCCAGTTGCTTTGAGCTATGGGTTGCCTGAAATCGTATTTCCTCACGTATTCAGAGACAGTGATTCTTCGTTTAGGAAACCTGACAATCTACATACAGCTGCCTAACTAATAGTTAAGGAACGAATTATAAAGCACCCCAAGTTGCCCTACTGAACTTTTCCTTGTCCAGCGTATATGGCGTTTAATTAAATAACGCTCCACTGCACACCATTAAAAAAATTATGAGGAAGATTTTCTTGTAATAAATATCTTCTTCTAAAACAGAGGATAAAAATCTAGTCCCTGACCAACATAAAACCCTTTGGTGTGTGCCTCTGGCATTGGTATTCACTGCCTGGTTTACATACTTCCATCCATCTAATATCAAGGATTATCTAAAGATACCACCCATCACAGTGGTATCAAAGGATCCATAATTTGCAAAATAAACTTTGTATGCAATAAAACTATATGAATCATGGCATCTGCAACAAATTTACTGGGAATCTGTATTCCAGAGCTACTAAAAATTTACCTACTTCACACCTCACTTCTTTTTTGGTCATTTATTTTTACTTGCAGTTAACTGAGGTTTCATGACTTCATTTTCTCCTTAAGTTTCTGCTTCATCACACCACGTATGGAAGATGGAAACCACAAGCACAAGTTCCTTCTTAAAGCATTTTTGGGTAAGTGCAGAGGAGTGAGAGGAGAAAATTAAGCAAAGCCACAAGAGATAATTTATCCAAAAGCCTAAGAAACTTCTGCTTCAAGCTTGAATCAGAGTTTTCAATCCCAAAACAGGGATTTCCATAAAGCTCCATTGTTTAAAACAATCCAAGTAATTAAACTGTCCAAAACGTGCCTAATGTTAGATTGAAAGAAAAAAGTGCAAGGGGTCATAGCTTAACTAATTACCTGTAAACTCTGATCAAAAAGTATCTGCAAAGTGGTCCTACACAAAGAAAAAGAGTGGGTAACAACATGTATCATAAATATACCGATGATAATTCCCTGACCAATTTTTCTAACACCTGTAAAATTCTCCAATATCTTATTTCTCATGCTCGGTTGTTTAAAAAAGTTTCACTGTAAGCTTTACTGATTGCACTGATAGTTATCACAAATTTCCGTGGGATAATCACAGAATAAAGCACTGTGTAAATGGACTGTAATTGTAAATTGTCGGTAATAACGTAATGCTGGCATTGGTTAATTATGGGCTATATTTGATCCATATGTAACACTCCGGTCGCTTCAATTTGAGTCCATAATAGCCCAGACTGGTTTTAGATGTGAAAGATTTCTATTCCAGCAACAATAAATCACAATGAGGGATGCTGGACTTTATTCTTTTAAAGCTTACAACAGGCCAAGTATTTCAACTTCACACAAAGTTAGAAATCGAGGGATAGGTCTTTTTTGAGGGCGTGGGCATTGCTTTATATATTAGAGATGCACTTCCTGCGGTTGATGCAATTATGCTTCGGAGAAAAGTACTTTCATAGCTTTTTTGTGTGTCTATTTTATTTAAGGAAGGCAGAAAACAGCTCCTAGCTGTCCCAGAGCAAGCAGCAGGGGCTCCCACTTGCAGACCCATCCAACTGGGTACAACAAGGCCTGTAACAGGATTGAGTATAAATGAAAAGCTGTGCTGCGCTGCCCAGCGTTTGGTAGGGTAAACTCTGTGCAACAAGTAAAACTGCGTTTCTAGGCAGCAGCAGACAGCGACCTTTAAAAAAAAATTAAAATAATAATGGTACATCCCCAGCAGTCAGTATGACCTAAATGTTCAGATAAACTCTAGATTTCAGAAGTGAAATCCTGGGTCAGTTCAAGCCAATGGGAAAACACAACTAGGAAAGATAATGAGATCTACAACAACGTCTCTGGGACCTTTTTTTTTTTTTTAAAAAAAAAAAACAAACAAAAAAACAAATACACCTTATTTATCATTACTATTAATGCGTGCCTCCCTTTTTTCCTTGCATGCCAAGGTGTCATTATCCAGAGCTTCATTTTCTCAGATTTGTCAGAAGAGCTTTGACAACTTTACCAGCAGTTTGCCGGACCAAGGAGCACAAGTCTTGCCGTGCCAGCCCTCCAGTCCTAGTGGACGTCGTTCACCTCCCCACTGGACATGTTGATCACTGGGTCCAAGACCTTAAAAACTCTCACATTAGAATTTCAGATTCTATTTCCTGAAGTCAGAGTTGACGATGGCTGAACACGGGAGCAGTAGAACACTTTCTAGCCCAAAGAGCAGTTCTCAAGCCTTTAAATAAATCCTTATAAAACCACTGTAGAGTCAAAAGCAGTCACGATAGTGCCACAAAGCAGAGCAGGAGTAAGCCGTAAGCTGCAGCCTTAGCTGGCACGGGACAGGGTAGCATGGGCACAAGGGTAGAAGTTCCATTGTGTTCGTCCCTCTACGTTTCACCAAGGTGATGGTGCTGGAGGTTACCAGACAGGAATACAAGGCAATTAGCAAACTGACAAAAGGTATTTTCAGCATTTTGATGCAAAATGTAATGACACCTGTGCAATAAGAGCTGTCACATGATGTTTTACATCATGTCACGATGATGTCACAAAACATACTGTAGCCTTTCAGATGATGTGCTACATCCTCTTACACCACTAGGTCACAGATGATTTAAACAACCACTGTTCATTTTGGATTAGTGTAACTGTTTGCAAAGACACATGAAAATAAAAACAAGAGCGGAGTAAGAGTAACATCAGTCATGGCCATATTATGGCTATCAAAAAAAATTACTGAAAGCGATAGGTGACACCTGAGTGGTGACTTCAGGAGAAGTTACAGGTTAGCATTTGAGTTGTGGCAGGCTACCAAGAAACGCCTCGCAGGCGTGTTATCTTTTTAAAGAGCCAAAGAGGCAAAACTTCAAAGGTATAACACAACAAATAAGACACAGGTACACTACAACAACCACTGAAAGGCAAATGAAGCTGAGCACACCTCACTGCCAGACAGCTGGAGCCGTCCCAAGCATGTCGCTGTCATTCCCAGAAGTGTTCTCTTTGGAAAACAATACCTCCAGGAATGTATATTAAAGGACTGGAAACGTTAATTTGTTGGCACAATTTCTCTCAAGAATTCTCCTGCTGAGGGGGGGGGACCAAAACCCAAGACAAGATCATAGGAATGTGCGTGTTTCTTTTCATTTAAACCCTAAATATGTTTTGCTTGGGTTTTTTGGGTCTTTTTATTTATTTTATTTTGGGGACCAAAAGCGGCATTCCAGGTTTCTCCGATTTATCACTCATACGAGCCACCCTGCGCACATGAAACTATTCCATGTGGTCATTACCTCCCTCGGTGTGTTATTTGAGAAGTTGTTCAAACTGGTCTGCAAAAAGTACATAGAACATTCTTTTCTTCTTTCTTCCCCATGCTGAAATAGCTAAGACTAATAATAATCTGGTTTCATTTGCAAAATGTATATCCTTAGGCTGATCATATGATTCATAGTGATTGCAAAACAGGGATTAAAAAAAAGAAGTATTTTAGTCAGCTGGGTTATGAAAAAAAAAAATAAAAATCAAGAAGTTACTTAACATCTGCAGCCAGAATTAAATATCTTAGGTACACGACGTATCTGGGGAGAACACAACAGCTCCTTAACTTGCCTGAACCTTGCTGCCAAAAGTTGGGGCAGAGTTTGAGGTTGGAAGATTTACAGTGGCACTGAGGGAGGGGGAATTCCTTGCGGCACTCGTGCAAAGAAGGGTTGGCCAGTGAACCGCAGCCCCGTGGTTTGGGGACTGAACGGCACGCGTTCGGGCTAATCTTCAGTCCGTGTTTACTGACTTTGAGTCCAAAACAGATGTTCACGCTCCTTCTAACAGCAAGGTTGGAAAACACCGCTTTGTTACGGAAAGACAGTTACATCAGAAAAAGTCCAAATTAAGTTACAGGTGCTCTCCAGAAAGCAAAAGTGACTTCCTACACTGACACACCACGCTGGGCGTCCTTGATGAAGGGCAAACACATGAAAACACGTTGGAAAGCCAAGGGCATCCTTCCCCCGGTGCTCATCCCAGCCAGCTCCCAGTCAAAGCTGCCAGGCATGCCCCAACCAGCCTCCAGAAACCAAAAATAAAACCAAAATCTCTTCCGGAAGACCAGACTTCAACATCTCCCCTTTGCAGTTTTCCATCTTCCCCCTGCTCCCACCCCGCGTCAGCTGCTGTTCAACGATCAGTAATAAACCCAAAAGGCCAAATTGTCCAGTCTGCGTTCACTGGCAAACAAATTAGTTCTGCCAGCCTTATAAAACACAGAAGCAGTACAAGAAGGCGAACGTTTTCATTTCAGGTACCACAGAGCCTTTCCAGTTACTGCAAAGTTAAATAACAGACCGAGCTGACAAAACTATTAAAGTGGCTCTTTCGAGGTGAAAAATGGATTTCACAATTAAGAATCAATTTGATGCAATCCCACACTTCGATAAAGCAAAAAAAAAAAAAAAAAAAAATCCTTTATTTTCTAATAATTATTCATTGAGCACCTCCTGCATTGACCACACACTTAATGCTGTCCACTATGCTTAATCATTTATTCAAAGAAAAATTTCTCTTGCCGACGAGGAGCCAGTGTCGGTTTGAAGAGTTTGCTGCTTGGCTTTGGAACTGCTGAGGATTTGGTAACAGCAAAGTCAAGGTTACAGGTCCCGGGATGCCCCAATTTTATCTAATTACCCGATATTAAGGTGTTAGTAGACAGAGTCTTTTCAACTGCATTTAACAAATCAAAAGCATTTTATTTTTCGTAAAACAGAGGGAAGAAAATGAGGAAAAAGCTTCTGGGGTTGTCCAGAACAGTGCAGATTTCACCATTACCCTTTGTTTGTGATGCCTGTTTGTTTTTTGTTTTGTTTTGTTTTGTTTTTTAAAAAAAAAGGAAATGGAAAGGGAAATAAAAATCTTTCCCATGCTGTCTTAGAGGCAGAAAAAGGAGAACTGATGAGAAATGGTGCATCCATGGGGCTAATGCGGCTCCTCTGCTCAGCTGCAGGGCTGCTCCGCCGAATATAACAGCAAGAGCTCCAGGTACGGGGGCAGAGGACTGGAGTTGTCCGGCCGTTAAATAAGTGCCTCCTCTTATTTTTGCTAAAATTATGTGCATCACTTTGCCGAGCAGTTTGCCGTCAACCAGCTCGTCCTTTCCTTAGAAGACATATGAAATAACCAGAGACTGAGGGCCACCGGCTGCACGAGAGCACCGGATCCCCTTCGTCACCAAGTAAAAGCCATTTTTGGGGCAGCACCTCACATCCCGCCCGCACACCTCAAACGTACAAATAGGCATCGCCACAGGCCACATAGAAGAGACTTCCAGAAGCAGAGGTTTATATAATGCTCCAGAATATCTCCTACAGAAAATAAGTACCACTAATACAATTGCACCGCAGGACCATTTGGAGATGAGTGGGGTTATAATGCATCTACAGAATCAATTTTTGTACCTTGATTTAAAAGTCTAGCCCAGAAGCAATTCTTGTTACTTCGAAATTTTTATTTTTCTTTATTAAGTCTCTCCAACAGTTGGAAAAAGCCCTCGACATACACTGATGTAAACCTGCACTTTGTGTTTGCGTCTGCAAAACAAAAGTTAGCACGGAGCGTTGCCCTTGCCTGTGAACTGCACTTCTGGGGAGAAAAATTCAGTCCCTTCCATTTGAGAAATGAAATTTGTTAAGTGCCTGGGCCACAAGGCAGCAATAAGATTGTTGGCAATTTGAAAGACCAAATTAAAACCAACAACAACAAAAAAGCAAACAGCTGAGACATTGAGTCTAAAAATTATCTACGACGCATGCATAGTAAAAATGTTTTCGCAAATTCTCCAAAGGATTTTTAATTATTACAGATTGTATTAATTAGGTAATTATGCAATAGATTCTTTTGGAACCATTCCCATCAATTATGTATGCAATATTACGTATACACGTTTTTTAAAAACTGTCCAGCTTTGTAAACCTCTGCTCCAGTCCAACAGTCAGAGGGGTTACAAGGGTGCAATAAAGCACAATTTTTGCCATGCTTTACCCCTTCTTGGAAGGAGAAAAACAAGAGTGCTAAAGGGACAGTGCCACAAATATTTATTATTTTTTTTAAAAAAGCTACAACATATTTATTTAAGCAATAACGAGCAATGCACAGGGCATCTCCTGAGGGTTAATGACCATCTGGGAGGAGGTGGTGGCTCAAAGGGTAGCTCAGGGCCATTAAATCCAACTCACCATTAAAGGGTGCTAATAAGGGGGTCTTATACCTTTGTAAGGATACACAGATAAGAAAAGCTCCTGGGCAGTTAAACATTCATCTAGTTGTTTCAAATAACAATATATACTTATTACCACACTTCGGACCAGGCTCCCTGGTCTGAGAACAGGAAAAGGTTCAGGGAGGGGAGAAAAGGAGAATTTGGCAACACTTGTTTGCTTGCTTTTTTTGTTTTCCTCCCCCCCTTCCCCCCCCCCCCCCCCCCCCCCCCCAGCTTCTAGTTTGGGATTTTTACTTTGGATCAACAATAAATTTATAATAATCTTGATACTGTCCCAAGTAGTCATAGGTTTTTGTTTGTTTTGGGTTTTTTTAATGGGCTTCTGCAGCTTTTAATTAGTCTGGAAAAGACAACGGAGTGCTCAGAAAAGGCTCCTCTTCTTCTCGCCCTTGCAAAAGGCAAGTATTACTTCTTGTTTTAGTGAAACACAGACACAAAGTGGTTGGAAAGGAAGGGGATGAATGGGCACCAACACTGCTGTCTAATTTAAAGGTCTTTCCCTTCCCTGGTGATAAGCCCACATCCCAAAGTTCCTATAAAAACCGTAACATGGGTTCTCAACCCTCACTGTGGCAGGCTGAAGAAGCTAAAGACTTTTTTTTAATCTGTTTCATTCCCTTTCTCTACCTCCGTCTTCAGATGAATCCATTTTTCTAGACCACACCGCAGTTCAGAAAGTTGGTCTTCTACCAGGTAAAAGAAAACCAGGAGGAAAAAAAAAAAAAAAACTAACAAACCCCACAATCAAACCAGAACTGGTAGAAAATATTTAGCGAGAGATAAGAAAACTAAAGAAAAAAAAAAAACAAACATAACCAACACAACCAAGCAGTAATATTCACCAGGAAAAGATCTGGTGAATATTTCACCACCCTTTTCCACTTGCCGTTCCCCACAAAGCAGGTATGCTTGGACAGCAGGTTGCTTGCAAGCACGTACGGGCTGGAGGAGATAAGGTAGCAGTCACACATCTCTACACCAAATGAAAAAAGCAGGTTGCAGCTGACTTTAATCAACAATGATTAAGAGCAAGAGGAGATTCCGGCCATGCCCCGTGGGCAGCGTGCCTGGGAGAGACCTGCAGGGAGCGGAGTTCTGCTGGTGGGAAGGCGGTGGCCAGGAGGGCTGCAGAGGACCTTGAAACCCCGCGGGGAGGGTCGGATGGATACCGAAACCTAATCTGAACTGAAAGCACTAATTGAGCCTGGAGAAGAGAGCTGGAGGGGTTTGTATGACATTTCAGGGGTAAAGGGAGGGAATAAAAAAAAAAAAAAAAATTAAAAGGAAGATAGAAAAAGAAGCTAGTTTTGGAACATTTTGTTGACTTTATTAAAAAAAAAAAAAAAAAGGAATGTGAAGTTGAAGAAAGCTTACAAATTACACTAGTGCCATAAAATCCCAGTCCTCACCATAAGGACATAGAGTCCTCAACTCTACTCTAACCCAGCCATCAGGTGACACAACCTCTTCACCACCTTTGTGCTTCCACCCAAGAATACTTTTTGATCTCAGATCTTTAACCCCATTAGCATTGTTTTAACTCCCATTCATTCCCTGGTACCATCCAAACTTGATATGCCCTTGGACTGAGGAACCACGTTAACCACACGGATAACGTTAGGTCAGGCCTCCAATACTGGAACTCGCTTGCCAAGTTTCCAGATGCATTAAATCCTTAAATGCATAAAATAGAATAAAAAAAGAAACCCAAAACACCCTCAACCTTAGATTTCTAGCCAGCACTTTATATAGTTTCACTCGTTTTTCTGATACATTGTTCATGAAAGCAGAATTCTGGTCTTCTTCCCCCCCGCCCCCCCCCTTTTGGCATGTTTAAACATTTTAAATTGTTCCTCCAGTAGCCCACTAAATGATTTTGTTCTACTTCACCCACATTGCTTCATTTCTTGTATCACTGCTTGTCCTTTGATTACAATTGCAAATGGAAAAACGTTTGAAAGTTGGTTTTGTTCTGCGAGCAGCTAGGAGCAAAGTGAATTAGTAGATTAGCCTATTTGGCAAGTGAGACCCAAGCTCAGAGGGTACTGTAATAAATTTAATGTTCACATGCTAAAGCTCCAAGTCCATATTGCACAATCATCACCTATTACAGTGTCTAATTTAAAGATAGTTGGCGGCCTTTGCCCAAAATTTGCAACACCTAAATAAACGGGGCTATTCTAGTTAATCAAAACATTTTCTCAGCCCAGCTCTCGTGAAACGAATTGGCTGTCACCCTATTGCAGGAACAGGGGACGTATTTGAAGTCAAAGCAGGGAGGAGAGGCTTGGAGGTTATTTTGTCCACGTGTCTTGTTTTGAATGTGTTTTTGAGCACTTTCAGAGCCGGTATCGGCATTCCCACTGCCCATAGCGGAGCAGAGCTAACCTGGTGCTGGAGGATTCCCCCCCTCCTCGACCCCACTTTTTCTTTCAACTACCTTGAAATTCAGATTGACAATCCCAGAATAAGGTTTCTTTTTCTGCTGCTAGTAACACAGATTCCCTTAAAGTGTTTCGACAGCCTGCAGCACGTACTTCGTGGGTAACCCGAGCCAGAAGCCTGGTGACGACTTGCTGGCATGGGCACACAGACCGGTGGTCCATCTGGAGCACCAGGCAATGAGCCTGCAATGGGGACATGAAGCGGCGAGATGCCCCCCTCAAGCAGGGCTGTGGAGTCCCGCACAGGTAACGGACAGCAAGTCTCCTGCCTACCAAAAATGCCGATCCCAAATGCCGATCCCACATGCCTATTAAGTGGCTCGCACATCTTCTTCCCAACCAGAAGGGTTCAAGCTCTGCAAAACAAACACGAACGATACGCAGGCACTTGGCAGAGTTGGTGGTGTGACACCATTTCGTGAGTGACGTCATTGTTATCCTACTCCACACAACGCGTCTGGAGCGCTTTAGAGATGCAATACTCATCTTACCTCCCCCTTGCGCACCATGGCCCAAAGGAAAGAGATGATGGTTTTGACCTTGGCAACAGCCACTACCTTAAGCAGAAGTGATGGGCAGTTGACTACAACCGTAGCCCCAGGGTGGGACATCGGTACAGCATGAGAGGTTCATCTCTGCTCAGGAGCAATTCCCTTTCCTTTCATGAAGCAGCAGTTTCTGGGTTTGCAAAACTGAGGGGAATCAAGGAGTTTCCACTATGCAAAGAATGAAGGTACGGTCAATCAGCTGGTCACTGGCACCTTGTTTCCCATGAGGCATTGGTGTCTCCAAGCTCACAGAGAGCTCAGGGCTGGTGCCTGGCATTACAGGGCTACACCCAGTGCCAGACCCAGTGCCTTGTTGCAGGAGCAGAACATCTGCCATCTCTTACCTCTGCACAGAGCAATGGCTCCTGCCAAGTTCCTGCAACCCTTTGAAATGCATCCGTTTGCCTAAAACTTGTCATAGGGTCTTTAAAAAAAAAAAAAAACAAAAAAAACAACAGTGTGGCATATCACCATAAACAGACCCAACTTGCTGCTTCTGTGGCATGTTTTGTCAGTAGATCAAAACATTTTAGAACTGAAGACGCAAGTACAACTTGTCCAACCCAACATGAGAAGAAACGTACCCAGAAGAGGATGATATGCTCGTGATCACCTGCAAGGGCAGTATCAGAGGTCAGAGCACCGTGCCCTAGACCACAAGGCATGTTGTTCCAGACACAACATGCAGCCTCCTCTTTGCTGCTCTCCAGAAACCGAGGTAAAGAAATAGCAGATTTCCTCCAGTCTCGGTGGCAGGGCCTGTTTTGCAGACCGTGCTGCAGGAGAGGAGCTTGGTTTTCCACAGACATAGATATGCCATCTGCGTCTGCAGAAATTTAAACACCGCAGGAGAACCACACTGCACTGTAACACCGAAATTGCAGACCAGTAGTGGTATCTTCACACCGCTCCCCTTCTCTAGAGCTCTTATGTTAAGCTTCATCTCCATCAAAAGACAGGTTACAGCGGGGGAAAATAAATACCAACTTTCCAACCATCGCGCGGACGTTTTTTTAGCTATAATCCATCAATATGTATGCACCGAGGCAAAAAGTCCGTCTTTATTTATTTAGTTTCACCGTTACAAAATGGAAATAAGAGCTGTTATAGAAAGACTCAAAGTGCCCAGAGCCTTTGCTCAACAAGATACGAAAAGATACCAAGTATTTGGGGATAATCAGCGGTGGAGCGGGTAAATTAATTACCAGGCAGCATAATCCTACTTAAAATACATATGTTGGATAAATACCTGGGGGTGCTCATAACCCTCAAGAACTGCTACAAGCCACCATAAACGAGAAGTGCAGGAGGACCGCATGTGCCTTTGGTATGTGCCATGACTGTTTCCCAAGGGCTCCAAGAGCGATATCGGATTTAGGAGCAATTTGAGGGTGCAAACGTGTGAATGTTACGGACCAGCAGCAATGAAAAAAGTAGCTCTTTCACCTACCAGCTGAGAGCAGATATGTTTTAGTAGAAAACTTGCACGTAAAAAAAGTCAGAGTTTCTGTAACATTCATATTTCTCTCTGATACCTTAATATTTTCCGGTAATAAATAACCGGGGCTGTCCAGGCACTATTAACAAACCTTTGGAATCATAAAAAGGAAGAATAAAAAGTTAACCTAGTATGGCTAATTAAAATTAGTTTGTTGGGAGTTTAATCAATTAGCACAGAGTTTTCAAGGCAATATTGCTGCTATTCACGCTCAGTGGAAGCACTTTCAGGCAGCCCTTTATTGCAACATCTATGTTCCGATGACCTTTACTTCATAAAGCACTGAGCTAAACATTTTATACACAGGGCAAAATCTGTTTATTGAAGGATGCCAGGGGACTGTCTTTAGGAATGTGATTTGGCCTCACTTGGGTAATTTACCAAAGACAGAAGAAAGTTGCAAACCTATTTGTAAGCCTTCATTTGAAAGGCATGCCATTTCTTTGTAACGCTCCCTCATCTCAAGATGCGCGCTGTGGTTCTGCAAATAAACCTCCTCCCAGACAGATGCGATAGTGATTGTCCTGGTAAACCAAAAAAAAAAAAAACCACCAAAAAAAAACCAACCAAAAAAATACGCAAAACACAGGACAAACAAACAAACAAACATCCTTCCACGCAGCAGATGCTTTCTCAATTACTTAATTTGACTTTTGTGTAATTCAGACATGATTTCAGGGAATAATATTTTCCAGACAGAACTTATTTATTAAGCAGTTGGTGGTCAGGCATCAATTAACCAAAACAGGCAGCTCATCTTTGGGAGGCATTATTTCCCTGTATAATGCAGCGATAAGGGCGTCACCACCACCACCGGGTCCCTAATTCAGAGGTCGGTGTCCTCTGCGAGGGTCCACCCTAGCGCTTGTGAAAGACCCACTGTTGAAACGGCACCTGACATTTCACCCTGAACTCCCGTAGCATTTGCTGATTCACTGCCCACGTGGAGGAAAAAAAAAAAAAAAGAGCACATTTACAGCTAACGACAGTACCCTGCCTGGGCAAGGGATGTAAAACAGATTTCTGGGCTTCTTGTAGAAATCCCAGCGTTTGTTTTTTTTTTTCTTCTTCTTATTTGCAGTCCAATAATTAACTTGGTTTTCCTGCAGTGAATGGGATGAGCAAATCCAAAAAAGTATTTAAATCAAAAAGGAGGAAATACCTGAATAAAAAGATAAATACTGTGAGCTCATCTTATTGTATTGCTATTTCTTGGCTGAATTTTCCAGTTAGACTTCGGTGGGCATTTGGGTTCGTTGCATGGCACAATCATCAAAGCCTGAACCCGGCCAAAGTTCTCCTGTACGAGCTCGAGGAATAGCTCGTGAAATGGGAAAAGGGCTTCAGCCCAACCATGGGACGACCCTGAGCTGAGAAGCTAACGAAGGACAGGCTGTGCCGTGCTCATGAATTAGGCTTTTGAGGAAAAGCCTTTTGGCCGGGCAGGATGCGGGCAGTTTGGCAGGGCTCCCCGCGCCCGGCGGAGCAGATACCCTGGCAGGGTGCTGGGTGTCCGGCGACATCTTTTGGCAGAGCTGTAAAAATGAAGTTGCTGCTGGGCATTGCGATGCCCAAAATAAAACCCCATCGTGCCTTTTCCATAATCTCACGGGGACACGGAGTTTCCCCCCGAGTCAGCACACAAGGTCACATTCTTTTCCTGGCAACCACTTTTTCTAAGATAAGGTGAAGAGGGAACCACAGATACACAAAAGATTTGTGTAAAACCCCCAGTTCTTGTCTCCGAGTTACACATAGGTCTGGATTTCCTTTCAGAAAACCAGGATCTGGTTATAACTCAATTCATAATCTTTCCTATATTAAGCTATTACTGGGTGTTGAAGCTGATTTTAATCTTTAAATGAGTACCAAAACATAAGTATTTTGGTAACAAATGAACGAGGTTGGTAAGAAACGAGCCAGTTTGTGAAGGTGGCCAAAATTAATTGTGAAAAAAGCTAGCAAATGTAAAATGTTGCTTACTTGTCACAAAGAGTCCAAGACACTCGCTGCTTTTACTATCATTATGTGATCCAATATTTTTTTTCACCCTCTTTTCTTCACTTTTACTGTAGTTTCATGATTAATTTCTTCCCCCCCCCGAAATGGCTGGTACATACTTAGCCATAAGAGAGAAACATCAAGGCCTGTTTTTTCCTAGTGAGTTATGACTGCCTTGTATAAGTTCTTGAAGAAAGAACACCATTTATATATATAATTAAATATAATTTCTAGAGGTAAGAAGAGTTTCTACTGAAATGCAAGTATTTTCCAAACCTTATTGGATTTATTTTGCTCTTTGACAAAGAGGGGTTCAACCCAACTGTGCTTAATCTGAGCTCCTTGTATCACTTGCAATTCACACTTTCTGCAAATTCTGCATCTTCTCTTAAAAATTTCTTGCTTACCAATCATTCAGAAATTCAGATCTAACTATAATTTTCTGATTATCAAGAACAGCGTAGCCATATTTCCCAACTCCTGTAAAAAATATGTTCCCATAATCAACTGATATATACACTTCCAGGAATGGAAAGCTATATGAAATGCTGTTAAAAGGCTACATGTATTAAAAAAAAAAAATATATATATATATATCAGCATAGAGTAAAATTATTTGTATAGACACAAATCCCATCAAAGAGTGGAACCTTTTTTAATGCAACAAATAATTTCTTGACAGTTCCTTTCAGGTTAAAGGCTTGAATGTAACCAAACTTGTATCAATATTTGCCTATAATGATTAATACACTTATTCTTCAAGTCATAAAAGTAAAAGCACAAGCAATATCATGGAAAACAGTATTAAAAAAAAAAAAAAAAAGCAGTTGTGATTATCCCTAGAAAGTAAACTAGACTTTCATAAAATCTCAGCGAAATGTTGCCAAACCGAAATGTATCAGTTTCTCTCATATAAACTTGTCCTTTGCCTTCCTTTCTTTGGTTTTTTGTTTTTCTTTTCTTTTTTTTTTTACTGAGACTGTGAAATTAGGAGCGTTTATTCAGAATCACATTCGAAAAGGCAAGGGCTGAGAAGAGAAAAAGCTTTTATTTATCAAATTCAGTAGGATCAGATAGGAGAGGTTCCCAGAATCCACTGTGAGATAAAAATCATTAAGTTATGTTTCATGTAAAGTCCTATCTGGCCTTTGAAGTTTTAGATTGGTGGGAAAGGACAAAAGCATGTCTGCAGCTTTTCTGTGAGCTGTGAGACGGCTCATTTTTGGGAGACTAAGAAACCTACATTTTTTAAAAATGACCCAAGTTATATATATACACACACACACACGTATCTGTGCATATGTATATAAAGTATCATGAGTTATTTTGGTGATTTTGGACCAGCATCACATAAATAAAGTTTAAATGCATGAAAGTCAATATTTTCTTTTTTTACTTCTCAGTCTTTCCCGTCAATTGCACTATAATAATGAGGAATTTGGGGGGTTGTTATTACAACTCTACAACTTCAATTACCTTCATTCCAAAGACATTTTCAAGCCAAAAAGGATTAAATAAAAAGAAGGATTTTCTTACAAGGTGCTGAAGTTGGTCCCTGTCCTGGAGCAGGTCCTCATACTCCTGGCCCCTTGGAAGTTAATTCTCCCTACTGCCAAAGGTCCAGTTTTTTAGTCCAGTGAGAACAGAAAATACTCAGGACTGAGACACACAAGGAGAAATTCAGCTCCAGATGAAGGCGCTGATCCTTTGACCTCTGGGTCTCTGTTGACTGGGTACGTATATGTCCACCATGGTCAAAGGAGAGCGAGTCAATGGAGTTCATGCAGTGCAAAAAGCAATTCAGAAGGCCAAATGCAGGTATCCGGCTTCGGTTGGTCTGAAATGCTTTCTTAACTCCATTTATTACATCGACTAGAGCTCAACACACCTAAATCATATGAGGTATCCTGCTCTGGAACTGGGTAGAAAATCCCAACCCATTTCCTAAATCCCATTCGATTTAGGAAAAAAAGAAAAAAAAAAAGAAGAAAATCTTTATAGGATGCAGATTCTCAGTTGGAAAACAAGTATAAGAAATATTGCATTTAAATTGTTTCAGTATTATCCTAAATCTACACTCCTACCTATATAAGGGTTACTGAATTCCTTCCCGCAGCTTGTTGCTGACTGAAATCCGTTTGCCTTAATTTCTAGAACTCTCCAATAAGGCCCTAAGATGAGCATTTTCTAAAATGATAACATGGACTCAGACTCTTAACTACATACGTCAGCACCAAATTAAAGGTAAGACAGTTTTAAAATGTACTGGGCACCTGCCACGGACCATGGTGAGAACTGGTATTGGTGGGTATTTCCACACACATCTCCTGACTGATCTTCCAGGTTTCTCCTGACTAACGCCACTCACTCTCTTCCAGAGGAAGAGATCCTCAGGTCCATGATCAGAAGGAAGGCTCCATCACCTGTATTTATTAGAAGATCTCAGCCCACAAGTTTAATTGCTGTTTATCAAAAGTTTATTTAAAGGTCTTGCCCATGTTCCTGCTCTTCACTCTTTGGAGATGCTCACACTCTGTCCCCTGCTTCTAAGCTTTTCTTTAAGATGTCGTATTTTCACCTGGCTTCATACTTTCCAGCTCATTACGTTTTCAGACCCGTGCTCTGTCTCGAGGAGTTTAAGACATCTGAACCCCTTGGGAAATACATCCTTCATGTCTGAAGGTCTCCAGGTGTTAATTTTATCTGAGAGAATAAAAACAGGCTTTCAGCTGAAAAAACATAGAAGATGATCTAGACTTGTTCCCATTCTTTAACATACCTAACCGTATCAGCCAGGAATTACTTTTACCCATAGAATTCAAAGGAGTTCAAGTCAAGTAATTGAAATCTGCAAATCAAGTTCTTCCACCTCTTCTCTCCTTCAGCAGCAATTTTAGTAAGATAAAGTGAACAAAGGCCTAATTTTCAAGAGTGTTAAAGAGAAACTGCATTGACATTTAAGAATATTTCAGTTACCGATTCGATATCTAAATAAGTAGCGAGATTTGCAGACGTGCTCAGAGCAATATGAGCAGCAGAAGGCTGAGAACATTTGGAAAGCTATCCCTGAAATTCATAAAAATTAGCAAGACTAATTATAAGCAACTTCACCAAGCTTGACGTTTGAACGTTTCAGTTGACATCGGGGCAAGCAAGGATTTGGAATTTCTCAAGAGCACCCAAAAAATGAACTGCTCGTCTAAAATTCATCCACTTGTTCTAGCTCCTAAGCCATGTTTTTCAACCCACATGCAGTCGGGAGTCTGTCTTTTATGGTGGTCACGGATATTTCCACCACAGTGGCTCAAGATCACTGTCCCATCACCGATTAAAAGTTTTTACATGAAAAGTTACTGCTCTGCGTCAACGTGGCTCATCCTGAAGTGTGACTGAAGGCTGCTGTGAAGGACATGTCCAAAATGGACAGCAGTAAGAAGCTGAGGGCAGCAGCAAGTAGCTACTTACAAAGAACCAACGGGACTTTGATGCTGTGGATATTTGCACGCTTTTGAGAACTGTAAACGTTATCCAGAGAATCTGCATGGTCTTACACTTGCCACAATCTCACCAACTTTATACACATGTATTTCCACAACCGCAGTAATCCATTTAAGTTGCACCAGATACATGCCGAAAAGCTGATTCCCTGCAATTTTCCCAATTTTCCCTGCTTATTTCTGTTCCTTCTTTAGTTTTGTGTTTAAAAGCTTGCCACTTTAGTCCAATTTATGAAGAAACCTGCCTGAAAGTAAGAGCTCAAATTTATTGCTCAGCTTTATTGATTGGGAACCTGAAAACCTACAAGCTTCAGTAACTGGAAAGTAGATGAATGAACTGACTCAAAAAAAAAAAAAAAAAAAAAAAAACAACACAACACAAACCCAGAAAACTCAAGGGTGAATAAATGGCAACGCACTCGCAATTCACCACATCAGTCTGACCTGAACATCCCGAGGGAGAATCATTTTGTTACGAATGAGTACGGTATGTTTGGGAAACGGTGTATTGTCAATATAATCTTTATAATTACAGTCATATGATCAGTACATCTGGAAAATAACAGTCAAGTGATTAGTCTGAACTTTGTCTGGATCAGGCAATTTTTACACAGCTCTGTCAAATGTCAGACCTCCTTCTCCCTCACCAATTTCAGAAATGTTGCACCATGATTTCAAGCGGTGAATCATCCTTCCCTGTGCCAACCATCTGTTTCGTCTGCCCCCTCAGTGTCTGAAATTAGATGACGGAGGGCAGGGCAGGCTTTCTAGAGTGGCCATTAATGTTAGTGGAGGAGGGGCCCTGGCGACAGATTTTCCATCTGAAATCATGGACTGTTAAAACTGGCAAGAACTAGAGAGGAGCAAGTAGAAAAATAATGCGAGGAAGAAGAATTAATAAAGGAACGAGGCGGGGGGGGGGGAAGAGAGCAAGGGAGTGGGAAAAAGAAACAGGGGAAAACAGTAGAGGCAATGTGATGATATGATGGAAGAAAAGAAAAAGATATTAGGAAAAGAGGAAAATAGAAAAGAAAAACCCTACACAAATTCCCCTGCAGATTTGTTGTTGGGTTTGTTGCTTGTTTCTTATTTTAAGTGAAGAGCAGTGATTAAAAATGAAATAACAAAATCTGCCCGCTAATCATTTCAGCAGAGGTAATAGGAGGACCAGAAGAATGATGAGCAACATAAAAGGAGTAAGAAGACTCCGAAGAGCTACACTTTAACTCAAGGACTGGCTGCTTCCAGAAGGGAATCTGCAGAAGAGCCGGGATTAAGAAGAACAACGCTGGACCCTGGGAAGGTCATGCATATGCAGAGGCACTGGGAATCAGTTAGCAGTAGCTATGACAGATTTAGAAAGAGGTCCTGGTACTAAAGCAGTTAGGCAGAAGGGACCATGTACATCCATAGGCCCAAAATTTCACCTTCACATGGAATTTGCTGAAAAAAAATACTGGGGGTCCTTAAGAGTCAAGTCTCAGAAAGCTGCACAAGAGCAAAAAGATTTATTGGATGACGTGATGGAGAAAGTTGTGTTACCTTCCACCTGATGTACACTTGCAGGACTCTTGCAGACACTTCATCTCACTGGCCATGGCCTACAAACTCGCTTTTCACACTGACGCGTTTCTGAGAACCCTTACATCAACGGGTTTAGACTTGCTTTCGATTGTCCGTTCCCCACCCCCAGAAATACTTGGATGGGGAAAAAAGAAGACGACGTTATGGTGATGTCCCCAGACTTTTTACAGTAATATAATCTCAAATTTAAGAAAAAATAAAAATCGATATTTTGACAATAACGATGCAAAAAAAAAAGAAACAAGGCTCAAAAAACATCCAAACTTCATCTTTCCTCTCTGTTTTTTATCTCGGATCAAATGTTGTCCCACATCATCCCATGTGTATTGTAATACTTAGCACAACATGAAGACATTAACTACACCAACTATCTCTGGTCTATCTTTCATCAGCGCAAGCATACAATGTCCCTTAGCATAAAGGAGGGGTTACGAATCGCATACAAATGAACAGAGTTAGATCAACGAATTGGTCCTCTGCTTCAGTAATGGAAGGAAAAATGTTGCTGGAGGAGCATATCATGGGTTTTTTTATAGTTAATAAAAACACAATACCAATCTTAGTTTATAAAAGTAAAATCCTTTCTCTGAGTATGAGTTTTCTGAAGTAGACTAGTTGGGAAATCCCACTTAACCACTATCGAGAAATAACTAATTAGCTGCTGTAAACCTAAATTACACCGACCGCTTCATCTGTGGTTAGACAGATTTTTTGACATTAATCTAATGTATGACTGAAGTGCTTATTATTATTATTACTATAAGGAAGCAGTCACTGAATTGTATTGCTTGGCTAGCACAGGAGTATGGTTTTGCTGAATTTGGCCAAAGATAAATAAGTCACTAACTTTGTCAGAAGTCTAAAAGTTTAGTATTGCAGCACAGGTCAGTGACCTTTCTGTAATATTGCTGCTCCTGAACAACGTATAGGTTTCTACACCGCGTCTAATAGCGGCATCAAAACATTTGTTACTATGTGTATTTTGTCAGATAAAAAAAAATAAATACAGCATCCAATTTGCATAATATTAATAGCTTTCTAGAGTGGCTACTATTAAAAAGAAAAACTTTTAAATGTTTATTTCCATGACAGGATTTAATTATTATTTTTTTAAATACTAGCTGTACACTTCATTAAAAAAAACTTTAAAAAAAAAAAAAAAGAAGCCAAAACCAAAAAACGCTCCCACACCAGCTTATCTGGGATAAGTGAAACAATGAGTTAATTTGTTAGTTTTTTTGGGGGCTAGATAGCTGTTAAATGCTATAAAAATAGTTTATTTAAAGTAATATATCTTTTTATTTGTATTCAGTCTTAGAGTATAAATATAGCATCTGCTTGCAGGTGGGTTATTTATTCCCGAGAGTAAATTTTGGTGAACAGCTCCAATTCTGAAGAAAATCCAAAATATTGTATTTTACGTGACAGACAGAAGTTAGAGGCTTTCAAACGGTAATGGACCAAATTTTTAAACGCTCATTAAGTTGTGCTCTGATTTTTGCATCCGCGATTTTGCACCTGCAGTCAAGCACAAAATTGTGGGCACAGTCAATTGTAAGAGCGCCTAGCTGTTTGATTGTACCAGCAAATTAAATAGTAACTGTTGATGCCTGGCTGC
This sequence comes from Sterna hirundo, assembly GCA_009819605.1. Classification (NCBI taxonomy): domain Eukaryota; kingdom Metazoa; phylum Chordata; class Aves; order Charadriiformes; family Laridae; genus Sterna; species Sterna hirundo. Next base: position 81,717,056 of record CM020440.1, read on the forward strand.
TATCTGCTGCACCCATCGTGAAATTCAAAGACAAAATTTGATTGCTTTTAAAATAAAATGGTGTTCATATCTGAACAAAGTTACCAGTATACTTCCTGCATTTAATGACACATTCACACGTTAGATTGGCCGAAAGCGGGGAAGAAGCCTCCTTTGTGAACTGAACCCGTGCTAAGATCATTTTGGAAAAAAAAAAAAAAAAAACACCAAACTTATTTTGATTTGCAGTTATAACGCGTTTTTCTTCTGCATAGAGTTAGGGCCCTAGATGGTTGTCAGCACCGCTTTTCTGTTGTGATGGCACTGTCCTCTCTGCCCTCAGGGAAAAGGTGAGTAAATACAAAGTTCTCCTTGGTGACTTATTTACCTGCCTTCTGGGAGAGACAACGCAGTAAACCTGTTTAAGTTGCAGTTTTAAAACTGACGGACTCTGACCATGGCTGTGGCTCACCCTTGGCTATCTGTGTCTCCAACGCTAGATGCTATTTTCTCACCATTCCCCCAAAGAGGTACCACTCACAAGGAGAATAAAAGTTTGCCCGTTAGTTCAGGTTGATGTTACACCGTACAGCCACCTCTTTGTCACCATTTTTACGCAATGACAGCTTTCGGGGGAAGCCATTACTACTCACAGCGGTAGGTTTGACAGAGAAAAATATTACTTTCATAATTAAGGTATGGTGACTTTCTTGCTCTTACAGAGGAGTAGAAGTCTCTCTTATTTTTATCCCAATGTTGTTATCCCCTAACGCATATTCTTAGCGGTCAGGAGCAGCAACAGGCTACCATTAATAAGAAAGGGGACCTGTTTGAGGCCTCTTTGCCATCCCCATCTGTTTGTCTGCTTGCAGTTTTAGGGACATTTAAATTCTTCTTGCTTCTGTTCGGGCATTCATGGTGCTCTGCTGCCAGGATGCTTCTACCTCTTCCCTACAGCTTCCACACTCTTTCATTTCTTGAGTTGCTCTTCACCTCTCCGTTCCTTTTCTGCCCACCTAAAAGGAAGAAGTGCTTGGAAATCTTGAAACCCGTGGGCTGCCCCTTTTGTGACAGCTGTCCTCTGTGCACTTTCACAATGTTTCCTCTAGTTTTGTTGGTCGTTCCCAGTAGTTTGTAAATCTTGACAAATGAGACAATGGCTTTGACTGTTTGCTCAGTGCCTCGTCCCCTGTGACGCTACCACAGTTCATTAGGGCCAGCCCATAACCCTCAACTGGGGTATACGGAAAAAGACGAAAACTTAATTTCTATGGCACAGGGAAGAGGAAAAAGTACGAAAGGCGAAATATTATTTGGATCAGTAGGACCATGAGGATTATTATACTGCTATGCGAAGACACGCTATCTTAGGAGAGCGTAATCAATGATACCAAAAATTTCATTAAGACAGCCCCTAGACTTTACTTTAAGGTACAACCAGTCAGAGTTCACCCAACTCTCATCTGGCTTTCCCTGAATATCATGTAGCATTTGATTCATATTAATAAGAAAATAAATTTCCCTTTCCTCTCAGAAAGATCAAATAGCATATAAAAGTTATTGCAGATTCTTTTTATTATTATTTCGTGAGTAAGACTGATGAGTTCGCTCTATTTCTAATATTAGCCAGAAGTTTTCGCGAGATGAGAAAGATGTAAACATTTCCCAGAGAATTAAAATTAGTCCAACAAAACAGTAAATAACCTTAAAACGTTGTTTTGTTCTTCTCTAGGTTGAAAAAAAAAAATAGGGAGTTCTTTCCTTTCTTGTCCCCCTTTCAATCTCTGGTGGGTGAGACTACCCATGTTTGTAGTTAGGCAGCTGGCTAAAAATCACCGATAAAAGCAAATGTTGTAAGTACAAAGCACAGAAAAGCCTAAGTCTTCCTTTAATGCTTTACTAGCACTTCACTAATAGGCCCATGGGGTGCAGTCAGTCAATAATAACCCAATAAAATCAATAACGATAAACAAGAGTCAGTGTTCTAATAAAAATAGTATTTTTAAAATCCAAACCAGCTGTTTCAGCGTTATGTACACACACAGGCCTGGTGCTCGGGTTCACTCTGTTTCCAAGGACCGGCGGCTCAGCTGCCAGTCCCACGCGCAGTTTCCTTGGAGGAAGGCTGACGCGATGGACGACACGCTATCACAGCTTATTGCCAAGGTGAACACACACGTTTATTGCTTGCTTGCTTCTGCGATTTTATGGATACTCTTGAAGTTTGGTTTGTTTTCTTTTTACTCATTTACTTTGTGTGTTTTATTTGACACAAAAACTGGGAAGATTTTTCCTCCAGTATTTTCCAAGCAGGACGGAAGACTAACTATATAAAGAATTTGGTCCCCTATGAAACACCTGCCCTTGGTTAGATTGGGCCCTGTCCTATGTGACTACCCAGGGAATAAACTCACTGTTTCTGTCCCCAAAGGACTGGCCACATGCTATGGAATGTTATTTGGAGAGTGCGTGAAAGTTCTGGGGAGATGAGGAGGAGCAGGACTGAAGAGTCAGAGGTGATATCTTGTCTTTCGTAAGTTAAGAAATATCTGCTTTTATTGGATGACTTAGGTCTGATAACATCACTCTTATTATTAGCTCAAAAATAAGCCATAAGATACACTCTACTCCCCAGAAGAGAACTAATTCTTTCTAACTTTGTCCATGAACTATGGCCATGCTACATGAAGGTCTGATCTGAGATGAAAGGCTCAATCCATCTTTATTTTAGGGAAAATAATAAACAAACACACTCTTTATACATCTTTTAAGACTATTCATCTTTGTTAGGAAGATTAATTAGAACTCACTTCATTGCCCTCTACAACTACCTGAAGGGATGTTGTAGAGAGGTGGGGGTTGGCCTCTTCTCCCAGGTGGATAATGATGGGACCAGAGGAAATGGCCTGAAGCTGCGGCAGGGGAGGTTTAGATTGGATATTAGGAAGAATTACTTTGCTGAACGAGTGGTCAGGCACTGGAACAGCCTGCCCAGGGAGGGGGTTGAGTCACCATCCCTGGAGGTCTTTAAGAAACGTGTAGATGTGGCACTTCAGGGCATGCTCTAGTGGCAGAGTCTGTAGGTTGTTTGGTTGGACTCGATGATCTCAAAGGTCCTTTCCAACCATGAAGATTCTATGATTCTATGATTCACTGAATTTAGAGCCAAGTTTAACTTTACTTACAATCCCTTTGATAGGTAGAGTTTTATTCCACTATACGAGTGATAGAATTGAAGCACAGCTTTGAGGAAAGACTCATCCCAATCCCAAACGTGACACAAGTCTTTCCAGCACTGTGATCTTCCCACTAAAGGGACCTCAATTTCCAAAAAGAAATATAAGGTATTTGAGACCAAAAGTGGTTCAGCCCAGTAGAGATAGCACGGATTAGAAAGAAACTGCTGCTAGGCAGCTGTAACATGAAGATGAGGGACACCAGAGACGAGAAAAAAAGCCTTCAAATGCCAACTGCCCTCATGGACCAAAAGCAATGTTCAAATATGTTGGTACCACAAAGAGGAGAAGGGAAGGAAAGACGGGGTGGGGTATTAGCAAAGGGATAGCTCGGTAAGCAGGCTACATGCATCTCTCCTTTCCTCTGAATAACTGCAAAACAATTTCTTCATCTGAGTGTTTGTGGTGAGCCGTCTGGCCAGTGCACAGTTCAAGTTTGACCAGGTGCTGTCACACAGAGGTCCTACCAAGAAGGCACGTGGAGCTCTGGGTATCAGACTGCCACACACCCTCTTATCAAAACTAAAGCTGAAAGCAAAATAAGGATGTTTTTAGCTCAAGAGTACAGTCATACAGGTGAAAAAGGAAGTCACACAGGCTACAGCTCCTGAGAAAAGTCTCTAGCCAAAGACAATTTTCAACAGTCACACCCATATGTATCCCGATACAGATAAACAGTGAGAAAATTCTCCATAAGACAGATTTGGCTCCCGTTTACACTCAAAAATCCACCCCTCTAATGGCATGAAGGATGCTTCCTATCTTTTTCCTATCTACCCTTCGACATATTTTCTTTCCCGTGTGATGAAATTTATCTCCTAATATACAGCTTCTTCTGAACGCTCTCTGACAAACCCCATCAAAAAGTGCTACGTTATGCTCCAATCATATGTAGAGTAATGGTTTACTCATTTTCTGCATGAAAAGATGGGCACAGTACTTTGCAGAAACCATCAAACCTCTCATTTTGTGTGCTCTTTCTACAGTGTTCCTTTTGCCAACATCATTAATTGCACATGCCTCTGTCGCATATACTAAGAAACACAGGCCTGGCCAAAAGCAGTTCCTGGCACCATTGCCATTCTGATATATGCGTTTCAGCTTAACAATATTATCAACACATGGTTTTGAATCTTACTCAAAAAAAAAAAAAGTTTTACCATCCCCATTACTAGTGAAGAAGGGAAAAGTTCTCCAATTCGAGGTATAATTTAAGAGAAAGGGGAGAACATCTTATTAGCAACAACTGAGAGTCCACAGCTTATCCTTTTGGCTGGGGTAGAGTGGTACAAGGTTTCTAATATCCTTCAAGACGGCCATTATTTCACCACAGAGACAAAAGACCATGCTTTGTGTACGTTTTTATGAGAGAGGGGTGTGGACGCCCAATCAGATGGAAAAGCATAGTTACGTGCTTGTGAAATGAATTACACCGACGTCTGTTATAAATCTTTAACATAGCTCATGAGATCAATTAAGATGTTCAAGCAGCTACAAAAAGGATGATTGAGGCAAATGGTAACATCAGGATGACCATATGGTAAGGGAACGCTAGAACTGCGTGGACATAAAACGCAAGCCATCGGAGCGCCACCACTAACCGCGCACGAAACAGCAAGCGGGTAAGCGGCAAGATATCGAGAAAAATACCAGAAGGAGAAAAGAACAGCATGGGAGCTTGATGCACACGCAGGATCCAATAACGTGAGACTCATAAAGAAGGGCAAGGTGCTTTATTCCTACAAGTCTCAGGTGCAAGGGTTCGACGTGCCGCAGAGTTGACGTTCCCAACCCCAACCGGTGCCGGCGGAGAGCGCGTGGCCCGGCCCCGGCACACCGCATGGAAAACATAGCTGAACGTTTAAAATAATTATATTTAATATGAGACGATCAGCTGTAAACAGCAGTGATTTTATCTTTCTCCTGACCTGCAGGGATGGAACAAATTAATTGACTGGCCCTTTTTAAGATCTCAGACAGTTTCTCTCGAGATTGCCCATTGGGCTGCGTTACCGCGAGCCATCATCTCTGCAGGAGACAATGGCCTATGGACAACTTACTTCACATGCAGTTGCGTTATTATAAGGTGATAACAGCACCATTAAGTCACATCACTGCTGTACTAAGGTTAAAAGACTTTCATTTCCTAAGGTTGTTCAAGCTGCTGAACTGCAATAGACAATTTAGCCTAACCTTTCACAGCAGTCCTAAATCCATACTGACTAATGAAGGCAGCGGCACACGGGGGAAACCACGTCCTCAACACCTGATTACGAATGGGAATACTCGGTGCGGGTAGAATACAGACTGAATATTAGTTAGCGTAAGAATATACAAAATAATGGAGCTAAGGTTGAAATTAAGTTCTGATCATTCATTCCCCTGCCGCACTTATTCTAAAAATTTACCTTGAACAATAATAAAATACCACAATATTTTGTACAGGTAGGATTGTTTCACCCTTTTTGATGCCAAAAAATTAGCAGGAAATTAATTACTTGCGTCAGATCAGACTTAACCCCATCCTTAACAATAATTCTCCTCATGTGCCTAAAATTCAAGAGCATTCACTATGTTTTCTTGTGTTTATTTTTCAAGCATCCATTTTTAGATTCGATTCTTTCCTCGTACCGAGCCAATACTGTGCATTAAAGTCCGGAAATACACAGTTGGTTTTTCACGTTAAAAAAACATAACAAACAATTTGATAGAAAAATTAACAAACTTGCAAGATAACGTTGCTGTCCACCCAGCACACAGTGCTTTTAAAAATAGGGGGAAAAGTGAATAAATGTTTTTGCTTCCAATTCAGGCTTACATGGTGACTAGAGTCAAAACTGGTGAAAGATGAGGCTGTCAAGGTGGAGGCGAATATAACAACATTTTGAAAATTAGCTTCTGTGCATAAAAAAAAAAAAATGGCTAGAACAATTTTCGTTGATTAAAATTTAGGCTTTTTTACTTTCTGTGCATGTTCCGTGCTACCAACAGAGATAGATGGAAGAGTTTTATGTGATTTTGAGTCAGTTGAGATTTATCTGAGGGCCTGCTAGAAGTTCATCAAAAGACCCGGATTATCTAGGCTTGATGTGCCAAGAAATTGGTGCGCGGGGGGAAAAGGGAGTCATATCACTGTTTGCACAAGTATTTTGTGTCAGAACTTAAGAGAGGTGGACACATACAGTAACTGTGTATGCCGCAATCGTAACCCAGATGCACCTCAGTGCCCAGAGCCTAAAAACCAAATCTCTCCATTTTCTTATGAAGAAACACCCTATTAATGGATGAGGAACACCCAATTTGGGCCTCTTATCGCAAAGTAACCAGTTAGTTTTTGTTACCCCTATGACTTGAGCAAGGAACCCTTATGGCAGCTTTCCCACTCTCTTTGATAAAGAAAAAGCTGAATTTCTGCCTCTAGCGGAGGGAGAAGCAAATAAGTGGGGGGAAATAGCATCCCTTGAGTGATTGCCAAGAATTCCCACAAAAAATAAACACAGTCTGGTGGTTATGTTCTTAACAGCTGTGTTAATGGGGTTAAAGAAACCTTAAAGAAACTCTGTCTTTTTTTAAATGAGCTCTGTTCTTAAAAACCTGATACGGTACAAGTTTTGCTTTTAAACCCAGCGTGGTTTTCAACTGAGAAAAGCGCCACTCCAGCAGCCATGGCCGTTCCTGAGGGGGACGCGTAGGGGCCCCTGTGCCGGGAGAGCCGTGGGCTGCAGGCAGGATGGCGATTGCCGGCGCTGCGCGAAGCCTCAACGTCTTCTCACAAAGAGCGTGTGGCAAGCAAAGAGCCACGTTTGGGTGCGGCAACTATACGTGGCACCTTATCATACTGTTTCCTTATACAGCTTAACTTCAGCGATATAGATATTAAAGTTGGAAAGTTCTCTTAAGCATAACTAAAGTCCCTTCTATTAAAAACTCCAAGCGAAAAACCCCCAACAACACAGAAACAAAATAATGGGGGGGGGGGGGGGGGGGGAGAAAAAAGAAAAGGAGGACTTCTGTGCTTAGGTTTTCTCTTGTGCAAAGATCTCACGGGGTGAAGTTTAGTATAAAAGAGTTGCCACCTCTGATCCTCTCCTCAGTCCTCTCTTGATATAGGCAATAGTCCCAGTCCAATGGCAATATAACTGTTTTTGTTGAAATAAAGCATGGCAGGGAAACGCTGCCAAAGGCACCAAGGCAAATGAAAAATGACACCGTGGACCGCAATCTGTACGTACTTCCCCGTGATTACAACATTAGCTTTTGCTTTCTCAACTTATTTATTGGTATTTCAGTAGCACTTAGGTTCCTGCGGCATAAACTCCGCATCCATTGTGATAGCGTTTTATTATTGCTTACACTGGATTTCTGAAGAGGGAAAAAAACAGCGTTTGCTGGGCAAAATTGTCTCCTCGGCATTGTTAAAGGTAGTCCAGAGCCTTAGAGTAACCTCACCTTCACCACCTTCAGTAGGCGCTTTGGGCCCTGTGAGATCCATAGGCACGCAAAGCGGATGCATGGCACCCCACAAGAAAGTTAATTACTTGTTAGCTTAATCTTATTTAATATAACTCAGAGGAGAGGGAACAGCTATCGATACTTCCCAGAAATGGCAAGGGCGGGGGTTTTGTTTCCACACTGCAAACCTTTTCACCCAGTTCACCATCCTTCTCAAGAGTCTAACCACCTCCCCGCGGCCTCGTCCTCTAACATCATCTCCACCCACCGTTTATAAAAAAAAAAAATTTAAAAAAAAATTGAAAAAAAACCTCTGGAAATACACAACTAACACAGTTCCTGTGGCTTTTTCAGCTGGTCATCCTTCCCAGTTGATGTCTCACCCCTGAGACCTCCTGCCCAGGCACAAGGCAGCATCTCTGCCGTCTCAGGCACGAGGCCAGGCAGGATGGGGTGAGGAAGGTGGCAGACCAGCCCTGGGGATAGGGACATGCCACAGGACAGGGACATGGAGGCATGAACACAGGCATGAATGCAAAAGAGCTTGTTTTACCCCATGCCCCTTTATGGTTCGCACCAGTCTGGCTGCTAAATCCACTGTCGTCTTTGGAAAAAACGACTGCCTTCAGATTACTTCTCTGTTAACACAGAGTTAGTAAAAGAGCCATCACCCAAATCACATACACATTTTCAGATCAAGGCCATCACTGCAGCCTCACCAAAAAGGCCGAGGTGATGTTTTTCCAAGCTATAATCAATCTGCCAAAGGAATACAATACTCCACAGGACAGAAAAAAACTAAAAAAAATTAGCAGCACGAACAGCAACAGCAGTGGGGGTCTCCCCGAGTAGTGTATCTTCGAGAACAGTGAATCATTTCAATCTCCTTGCAAATGTCAGACGCCTGATTCTCTGTGTCATCTGTGGCTCTGAAACGGTTTCAAGCGAGACCTGCTGTCGCTGCAGGGGGTTAGCGAAGCCGTCGCAGGAGGGATGGCAGCGCGCGGTGCCTGGCACGGCCGGCAGCCTGAGATGCCTTTGCACCTCCCTGCAACCGGCCGAATGCCGTGCCCTTGGTCCGTGCCCCGAGGAGGAGCTGCTGGAGCATGGCAGAGGGATGCACAGAGCCAGGTGTTGAACCTAATGTGGTTCAACAAGGGCAAGCGTAGGGTCCTGCAACTAGGGAGGAATAACCCCATGCACCCCTACAGGTTAGGGGTTGACCTGCTGGAAAGCAGGTCTGCAGAGAAGGACCTGGGAGTCCTGGTGGACAACAGGTTGTCCACGAGCCAGCAATGTGCCCTTGTGGCCAAGAAGGCAAACGATCTCCTGAGGTGCATTTGAAAGAGCATGGCCAGCAGGTTGAGATAGGTCATCCTCCCCCTTTTCTCTGCCCTGGTGAGGCTACATCTGCGGTACTGTGTCCAGTTCTGGGCTCCAAAGATGATCAAGGGACTGGAGCATCTCTCTTATGAGGAAAGGCTGGGACACCTGGATCTGTTCAGCCTGGAGAAGAGAAGAGAGAGGGGACCTCATCAATCCTTACAAATATCGAAAGGGCAGGTATCAAGAGGATGGGGCCAGACTCCTTTCAGCAGCGCCCAGCGACAGGACAAGGGGCAACGGGCACAAACTGGAATATAGGAAATTCCATCTCAACATGAGAAATTCTGTGGTTTTGTTTCATGTTGTCTGGGCATATAACACCCATCCAGATTCTCAGTTACAGTACCCGACGCAGGTAACTTTGGGTCTCTTGCCATCAGAAGCACTAGTTCCTCCTCTACTCACGGTTGCCATCTACTGAGGGACACTTTCCTGTAGCTGGCATCATCTATCTCCCAAGGGTAGGTGTGGGGACTCCAATAACTGCCCTGTCACACCTGACTCCATCTGCCACACAGCAAAAAGACCACTGTAGAATAAGTATCACCAACTGCTGGGTGACACCAGTGCAAGACCTTTTCTTTACAAAGCAGAAGAAAGAAGATAATAGAAGGAAAGGCACAGGAGTGATCCTACTGCAACTTGTGGATGCATTTTTGGCTGTGTAAGAATAATCTCCTTCCCAGCTGGATTATAGAAAAGCTAAAGGAAAGGTTTAAACCTCTTTAGACACATCCCTTAACTTCTGCTCCACGCACATTAGATGCCCACAGGGATATATTGTCACAGCTGTGCCTGATCCTACCTTGGAGCATCCCTGAAACTGCCCGAAAGCAACTTCTTGTAACTAGAGATGACTGCCATTGCAGTGTGTGGGCTTGGGCAATAGTATTTTTTGTTTTCCCACCTGGCATACTACATTGCTATCACCCCAAGCATGGAGCTCCATCCAGCGCAGCTGTGGTAGCAGGGGAAGGGCTAGCGAGGCTGCAGGAGACCCCCAAGCTGACCACGTCCCAACCTCTGCAGCAAACAGAGGGCACCCAGAAGGGATCAGGTCCCTCTACGTTTGCTCTGCTCTACTCCCTGCAAAAATTTCATAGGGTAGAGGTGGGCAATATCTCAGCCATACCTTGCTTTGCTCAGAGAAAAAAAAAAAAAAAAAAAAAAAAAAAAAAAAAAAAAAGCAGACTTCGCAGAAGGGTTACATTTTGTGAACTTGTCTTTAAATAAATGCACAAGAACTGAAAATTGTACTTACAAAGCAAGAAACACTTCATCTCTAGAGTTTCAAAACAATCTCTCCACTTAAATAACTTCCTACATTGAATGTTTTCTTTCAGTTTGAACATAAAATTCAACACAAAGCTATTTTTTTTTTTTCAGTTCTACATTTGTCTGAAAATTGTGAACCAAAGTGACTATTAAATCTTGTTGGGGGGACAAAATTCAGAACCACCCATAAACCTAGGCGCCAGCTGTAGGAACAGACCTGCCAAAGAGTCTCCTCTGGCCCCAGACTTTAGTCCCGATGACCCATGACTGCCCTCCCATCAAATAGCTACATACACAGGGCCATACACAACCCAACGCAAGAGAAACCTGGGGAGGGAAATGAGCGGAACACCTACGCGAGGGCAGTAAACGCTATGCTAAGTCCTTCAAGATTGGAAGACAGGTTTGTTTTGCATGTGGACAGTGAAGGTGCTATAGTAAAGTTGAGGTGAAGAGTCAAAGGGGAATGGGAGACCCCAACACCAGGCAGGGCAGGAGGCAGTTTAGTCAAGACAGAAGGCAGTCTTGACTGTTCAAAGAGCTGTACTTTGGCCCCTTCTTCTCATACCAGATGGATTTTCTGGCTGAGACTTATCTGTAATTTTCCTCATAGCTACTTTACAAAGGGAACAGAGCAAAGAAATCACTTGGATCTGGTTTCCCTAGAACAGGAGAGAGAATATCCTCAGTGCTGTTTTGGATCTAATAAGTCACAGGAGGCACCTTACCCCTTACCTCCCAGTTCATGCATTCGTTGCATTTCTCTGATTACGATCCAGTTTTCGCACTTTCCACTTGACTCTAAATTCTACAAAAGAGCTCGATTAGGTTCAAAACTGGAGCTCAGGAAAGCTTCAGAAAATCATGTGAGTCTCTTAAACATGTATGCTAGGAAATCCATGTGTTCAAGGTCTTCACGACCAGAACATGAGAACAGCAGCTTGCCCTAAAGCTGGAACCAAACCAGCAACCTAAGCATCACCAAACTGGGGATGCTGGGAAGAGACTTTAGATCCAGGTTTTTCAACTGGCCCCATCTCAGTGGTGTTCTGGCCAGGACCCAGATGTGCCAAAATGCTTTGGTGTTCTAATCCACATTAAAACCCTCACATACAGCTCTATTCCACACTTCCCAAATCCTCTTTTCTATTCAGCAGAAAAAAAAAAAACCCACTATTTTCACGTGTTCCAGAAATGCTTTATGTTTCATCCTAAAAGTAATGATTAATCCACTATGAGATTTTTTTTATGTCAACAGGATCTTGAAAATTATCTTCTCACCTGATCACTACGTAGAAAAAGAATTCCAGGGCTACAACACTGTTAAATAAATTGCTTCCAGCAGATACAGCTTTCAGCCTTCTTGTAATTAAGTATAACAAGTCAAAATTCCTGCACTTTCTGGGTCTTCAAGCATGAATTCCAATTTGATGGATTTTGGGGGTATAAGCAAAGACCTGACTTCAATGGGTACGTCATCCTAGATCTCTGAACTTTACAAGCACAAAAAGAAAAACAATTCGACCACAGAAGAGACGTGTAAGGAGCACTGAGGGTCTGACTTAAACCTGCGAAAAGGAAATAGATTCAGAGTTAAACCTGAAAAATCTGGGCTGACATGGGCCTAACTCATGCTCTTGTGGGCTGGAGGGAGAAGGGGAGGGGTGAAAACTTCAGCATGATACTTAAGACTTTTTAACCCTAAGCCTGAAATTGCTAATAGGCTCTTGATCATGCTAATAGGCTCTCAATTAAGGAAAGATACACTGATGTTGTCTGGAGGCAACATGAGGGATGTTTCCCCCACCAGCCTCTGCTCACAAACAGAGCACTTTGTGGCCCCGCATGCCCACGTAGCCACATGGCCAGCGCCGGTTGGGCATTGGGAGAGCTCCTGCACCCACCCAAAACCTCCTCGATACCCCAGGGAAAAGCTTGCGTAGGGGTTGCTTGTGTAGAGCAGCCTCCTACGACCAGGTCCAAGGCAATCAGGCAAAACTGGAGTGAGAGGTATTCATAAAAACCCACATTTCATAAAAATAGTTGTGAAATAATTCTTCTACCAAATTTTAGCTATTTTTTTTTTTTAACAGGCTACTTATAAGCCCTTGAAACCAGTCATTTACTCTCGTTGACCATTTCCTTATGCATATAGAAGAGACGTACATTTTTCATGGTGTTACTACATGAAACACATGGTGTTTCATTCTTTTTCTCCAAAGACTCCTAGAATCCCAGATTACATGAATTTTAATACCACCCGTTAGTAAAAATACGTAGTCAGGATACTGAATCCATTAAATTGCTTTTGGAAACTCCTGGAAAATTCTCACGCTACTGAAAGCGACATCAAAAAACAAGCAATTCCTAAAAGAAAAAGGCACCCACCACACACGCATCCACTTCCTGATTCATTCCCTGCTACAGTAGACTTTAGAGATGAGCAGATACTACTGTAAAAGAAACACATCTTCACTTGTGAGGCCCTTTTCAAAATATACAAAAATACCATTTATACCTCCTCCATGCCTTATCTTTTACTGGTGCTTACAACTGCCTCCCCCTCAAACACTAGGCCTATTCTTTAGTGAAAGCCTTCGTACAAATACAGAAGTGGAAAATTAGCTTGTGCTTTAAATCCATCATGTCGTTGGGGCAGGGAAAGGAGAAATAAGGGAGTTTGGAAAGGTACTCTCAAGCCAAAGAGATACCCATCTGTAATACAAACACATCATTCTCCAAGAGGTATATAAAGCATAAAAGCAGTTTAACGATACACACAACATTTTGCAAGCCCAAGATGGTACGGTGTAGCTTCCACCCTACCACAGAGGTTACAGACAACGGGGCCAAAGCAATTCCCGAAACCTCAGAGATCACCTCCAAAATTCGCATGTCTCCCTTCCACGTTCCTTCCAGCTCCTGTGCCAGCCCAGCATCCCCGTGATCCACAAACTCCACAATGGGTCCCTTCTCACAGGAGGGCCACCACGCAGTCACCCATGGTCCCAGCAAGGCAGGGCAGGAACTAGCAGGGGGGCTTATCGCAACTTGCCTGCCTTTGAAGATTCCAAGCTATCTCCCAGATTTGCTCTTTATGCACACAAAACACTATGTTTTGCACCACTGTCAGGATCAGGTCCTTCCAAGATCTGGAAAAAAAAAAAACAAACCCAAAAAGCACCAAACAAAACCACAAAAACATGTAATAATTGTAAACATTGTGATTTTTATCTATGGGAAAGCTGCATTTGCCAGGAGGTAGCAGCACGGGTGCATCAGCTTTGGTGAGCTCACCGACCGAGCAGCTTTCTAGAGTTATTACAAAACTTAGTTTCAGATTGGCTTGGAGGAAGATTACAAAACTTTAATTAGTGCAATAAGAGGGGAGTGGGTGAACCAGTCCAAAGCCTCCTTCTGAATAATTGTCTATTTATTTATTATTACAGCTTCCACCGGCTAATTATTTGCTTAAGAAAATACCTTTAAAAGTCCACACATAAAAAAAAAAAAAAAAAAAATCAGCCGTTTGTTTTTCCAGTGTGGGGTTTACACTTTAAGTTTCAGCAACATAATGTACCAGATATTTGATGTTACAGATGGTTGTGGGGAACCAGAAATACTTGAGGGAGGCAGGGCAGGATGTACTTTTTGTATCTCTTACCAAGAGCTAATGCCTTTTCAGTAGCTTTTTAGCAAGAAATTCAGCAGAATTGCGTTGGCTCACAACCACTTCTCCAAACCTGAATGAAGAGGCAGCTACAGGGGCCGTGCTAATTGTGCTAAAGTGCATGCTAATGTGTCCTAGAAGTTGCACTCGTGGTTCCAAAAGGGAGTCTGAAACTTTATTGTTTTTATTTAAAACTTTGGTTGCACCCGGGACCCTCTTGGGATGCACCCGGAGAAGCACCAAAAGCCAGAGCTGCTTCTTGCATCCCCCCCACCCTGCTTCTGCACAGGTACTGGGTCTGATTTCCCCCTTGCTCCCACTCTCCCTTTTTAGTGTTAACAGTTAATTATGACACATATTTCAATTAGCGTTCCAGCCCTGTGATCAATGACCCGCACGCCTTTGAACGGCGGGCAGCCCGGCTCCTCCAAGGAGGAGCCCCCACCACGCTCCGCGCAGGTTCCAAAGGGTTAATCCCGGAGTGAATTCTTCAGATGTGTAATTTAATACTTCATAACTGCTGAAAATTGGAGCCCACATAATTTATTTTCTTTGGTCTGGGCACATTTGCCTCATGCTTGGCTGTGGCTGACTTCAGAGAGACACACCTAAAGCCCTCAAGTGTCCCAAGTGGCCCATGTCAGTTGTGCAGAGAGATTGTGGTACTTGGAGGGAGCCCAAGGATTAGGTGTTCCTGAGAAGGTTTTTTTGGCTCTACAAAGCCCACGGATGTCATGGGAATAGGCTGCACTCCTCCCCCCCCCCCGCCCCCCGCCTTGAAGGCCACATATCAACGGGGTATCTAACCACTCGGAGACAGGGCTTTGCGCGAAGGTATACATTAAAATAAATACAACATGCGACCGAAAAGCACACAGAGAGGGAAGGAGGAATTGCCGAGCGGAGAGACGGGGAAACAATTGCTTCATTGTGGAGCCGGCGGCGAGGAATCGCAGAGCCGAGCTCCACCTACAGTCCCCTTCGCAAAGCTGACTCCGGCAGCCCAGGCTTTCCTCTGCTGTCTGCTTCGGAAGCCTTTTTGTTTCAATCATTTTTATTTTAATTTAATTTTTTTTTTTTTTTTTAATAATTATTTTCACTGCAAAAAAACACTCATTTGTATTTCGGCTGAACGTGAGCGCAGGCAAAGTTCATTGTGCAAGTGCTTTTAAGGTTAGTTTGCTGTCTGTATTTTGAAAGTAAATAGCCTGCTTTTTCCTGGAATTTATTTTAGGATTCCGTCTCTATCGCTGGCTTTCATTTGCACCAGCTTCGTATCGTCTGACAGTATTTCACATTTTTATTGCAATTTGATTGCAGTGCAGTAGTTCCATCATTCCAGGAAAAAAAAAAAAAAATTAAAAAAAATGTTTGTCTAAATTGTACTCTTGCCCTTCCCACAAAAAAAAAAAAAAATAAATAAATTCAAGCTTCAAACATGATTGGGGTTGTAACTTTTAAAAGCAGTAGCCAGCCTCTGTAAGCATCAAGTAAAATCATCCCTGTTTTCTACTTACTAAAAAAAAGCCTTAGACACTAATTCAAGCTTTGACTTTGGTGGCATACAACAGTGTATCTCCTACACATTTGAGGCAGAGCTCTGGATCACACAGGGGGGGGGGAGCGCCCCAGTAAACAGTAACTGCATCTGAAGCCTGGTCACCAGCCTGGGTCACCCTCGTGGTCTCCACAGAGCTCCAGGAGGCAGCGGGGCAGAGGCCAGCACCAGATGATGCTTTCTGCCCCGCGGCAGGTTGCACGGTGGGTTTTCACCCAGGCGGCGTCTCCTCCTGCTGCCTCATTACTTAGGGGGCAGCTCCTCTGCGGAGATTACAGCCCTCCCTGAGAAAAGCTGCTGAGAGCAACCACTGGCCTGCAGAAGGTCATTTGGTCTGGTCCCCAGCTACAAGACCAGTCTCCCCACACCAGCCGGGACAGCCTTGGGAAGGAAACACCAGCAACTGTGCAAACAGTCTGTATCTACGGCCAAAACTCATCTCCCCCAGAGCCAGAAGGTATTGTCCACCTCTTGGGCTTCATTCATCTTATGCCACCTCATAGAAGGCCTCATACGAGGAGCTCTGCAAGTATGCTGTGTGCCCCGTTAAGTGACAGATGAATCCAAAAAAGAATAAATAGGTACTTTGAGCGTATTTTGTTCCTTTGTGTTAACTCCAACTCAAACAGACCCCTGTGCTAGATCAAAGCTGTGCACTCCATTCAATATCCAGTCTCTGATATCCACTGCCAACAGACAGTGGCAACACCTGGTCTGTTAAGAGGTAGAAGCCCTCTTCCATTAGAGAAATTCCTATTTGTGGATTCCTACCATACTATTGTTTGGAAAGACAAAACTTAGGATGTACACCAAATCTTGGAAGGAGGAAAGGAGGCAAGCCTAAACCACCCCAGGGACGCTCATGAGCGGTATTTCTTTCCATCCCGGACAGCAAGGCCAATCTGGTTTGCTGATTGCGCTGCTCAGAAACCCCTGCAGAGCAGGAGTAATCAAGCCATGATCTCCTACTCATTAGACTGTTGCTTACAAAAAAAAAAAAAAAAGTCACAGAAGCCGTACAAGCAATGTGACTAAGGCTCAGAGCCAGCCTTGATGTTTGCCATGGAGTCACCCTCCATGCCCAAAGGAGATGGAGGGGGCATGGCCTTCAGGGGGAGCAAGAAGGATGCGGTGAGACACAGAAGGAAGACCTCGCTAAGAAAAAGGTAGGAGATCATTAATTTTTTAATTTATTTCTTAAGTGCTATCATGATCTACTGAGACAAAAACCCTCTTATACACTCAACACATGAGGAACAGAAGACAAGCCATTGAAAAATTCTCCCTCTCCTGCAAGAATTTTTAATGAGCATTATTATCACCTCACTTCGTGGTCCAATATGCCCAAAATTTACATAACTTCCAAATGGTAGTCGGTATTAGCACTCTTGCATCTTAGGTGAGAAAGCAAGGAGAAAAGTTCGAGCGATTTGGACGTCAACAGCAGTGTTAGAAATAGAATACACTGTTCCATCTCCTGTGCAGCACTACCGCAACGGTTCGTTCTCAAGGCACACTTTTACGAGGCAGATATTTGACCCGTTATACCATGATGCAGAAAATAATAATAAGTAATGGGTGGGTGGGTGGGTGATCTCACCAGTGTCTTTAAACCTCCTGCAATGTGTGGGTTACGAGGTTTGAATCACACAGAAGTAGTACCAAATTCGCATGCTGTTTCAGAGAGACTGCAGGAGAAGCAGTGCCTAACTGGTGAAGAATGAGGAAAATTAAGAAAAGAAAAAAAAGCAAACAAACCTGAAACGAGAACCAGAGATGAGTCAAATAGAAGCTATAATGAAAACATAAAGCAAGAATTTCCACCTGTATAAAGAAAAATCAGGGGATGTTCAGTCAAGCTTCTGAGAATTTTCATCCTTGACAAACTCCTTCCCATTTAGAGAGAAGATACATAGATAAATATGTATTTAATCTTATTTGGAGAAGAAAAGAACAGGTGTGACATTGATCCCTCCCACCGCAATCAACCAGAGAAACTCCCCTACCCCAGCTCCCACCCAGCTGCCAAACCAGTACAAACGAGATCAGAATCAACCGTGGAGTTCATGCTGCAGAAAGAAGGATATTAAATTCATCCAAGCATCCATCTGCGCCCAGGCTGAGTTTCTACCTCTGCGTTATTCACCGCTCCGAGCAGCCGGGAACCTCGGGAGGTGACTCTGCCATAAAACCGCATGGCCAGGCCCCACATTTATGAATGAAATTTCTGGGTTTCTTTCTTTTTTTTTTCCAAATGTAAGATCGGAGACCATGGATGAGTGCCACTTTTTTTTTTTTTCCCCCCCTCCTTTCTTTCTTTTACAAAACCCCTAGGAGAACGAGTACGCTGTATTTCTTCAATTCAATGCTGATATATCTGATTTCCCTCCAGGACAGACCAAACATTAAATAACATTGAACAGGCTGAGTGTGTAGCTAAAATACTTGCAATGAAAAGTTTTCATTCTCAGCTTATTTCCTAGTTTACAAAAGCTCTTATCAAAAAAGCTCTCTAAATTGGAATTAGTTAGTGATCCAGGTCTCTAAAGCCCAGGGACTGGAAGTGAAGATTTCTTAATTATACCAGCAGGGGCTTGATTTCTATTCTTAGTGCAGCTGGGTAACGTTGTTAGGTTCTTGCAGAGCACTGTTTTTCATTGGCAGGGATAGCCCCTGCTTTACTTTGACAAAAATACAGAGCTCTTTAAATCAAAGCATCTTCACATACGCGTGTAACGGAGCGTGTTCGCTTCAGCCACGCACACAACCAACTCTTCAGCTGAACCCGGGTTCCTTTAAAGTTCAATAGCTCCTTACACGGGAATCTAATCACCAGTCTCAGTGTTCTAACTGATCTAAACTTTTTAAATTTTTTTTTTGTTTCTCCAAAAGGGGCTTTGCAATACCTTGTTTGCCCCTTCTTCCTGAAGGGACCAGGTGCTCAGCTGCAAATTCACCCATGGAAAATTCTAGAGGCCAGCCCTATAAGAAGCTTTTGAGATCATGACCCAGATGATGAGCGGTACCACAAGAACCCCTGAAATTAAAAACATCCATTCACAGTGGATGAGCTTCTGTACAAATCACTTCTCTCTTGCATTACAAGGATGTACCGAACAAAGAGAACAATAAACAAAAAACCCTCTCACTTTATATAGGACTAGAAGAAAAAAGAAAAAAATTACCCAAGAAAGAATTCATTACAGATTAAATATGTAGCTTTAAAATCCTTTAAATGCTCTAATAAAACAACTCACTGAATAAAATATAGTGCAAAATATAACAACACATGCCCATAGCTGCAGTTTAAGTGCACGGGGGGTAAGGGGCGAGGGAAGGAGGCATATTAGTTTATCTTCTTAAGGCTCCTGGACAGAATCCAAAGAATTGGGTTCAATCCCCAAGTAGGTCATATTTTTTCTCTCATTAAAATATTTGACTCATACTGGCAATGTTCTCTGAAGAAAAATGAACTCTGGACTCGGAACAAGATAGAGCTGTAGCTGTTAAAGCGACTATTTAAATCTCAGCATCTGATGGTTGCAAAGGTGACTAGCAAGAGGCTGGTGGTCATCCCCAGCGTCTCTTTTTTTGCCCACACAAACAAACAAACTTGGAAAACTCCAGCAGGGCAAGTGAACTGCAAGTCACGAGGCAACCGGTCGTCACACGCGATGCTATTTTTGAGAGAGGCATAGAGTTTTTGCATCTTTACATTCCTATCTGCTCAAGCTGCTTTATCAAAACTCAAACTTTCTTGCTGGGAAACTGTTCTCTCTTTGGTACCTTTTCTGCCAAAATCCAACTGTAACAACAAAAGTTTATAAACAATGAAAATTCCAGCTGCTTGACATCAGCGATGTGAAGCTTTCACTTCACACTGATACAAATATTTACCCTGAGCTCTGGCAAAGCTTTCCTTGCCCATGTCGCCCTTAATCATACATTTTTCCTTGATTGAGTTATGCTTTCCAGTACGTGATTTGCTCTGGTTTACTTTTTAACACATCCCAGAGGCTTCGTCAAAATCAGCTCTGTGCAGGCCATGTCATTTGGTAGCTGCCAAACATGCTATTCAGAAGGACCTTGGCAAATAGCAAAACAGTGTCTTTTTCTAACTGCTCTAATAAATGCGTTTGTTCTTTTCTGACCACCATTTATTTTTTAGATCCCACATATCCATAAAGCAACGAGCCAAGAGAGTAAGCAGAAACACGCTCGTTTTCCCTTTAATCTACTCCCTTGAGGCAACAGGCTGACTTTTTTCGCAGACACCTTATAGCTAAGAAGCTGCAAACTATCGATGACTCACTTTTTATTATTATTTATGGGACAGAAAGGTTATTATCAGAGGGAGTAATAATAAAGAATCACTTTGTCGCTGCTTTAATACTTGCAAAACTAAACGCACAGGAGTCAAAACAAACATAACTCTACCTGAACAAACAGGATCATCACAGGCTATTTTGACGATTATAATTATTCTTCCAAAAGGAAGAAAAATCGACAGATTTCTCAGTTACATTCATATAAAGCCAAGTGCAACAAGGAGGAAAATCTCATCTACAACAGCTAAGACAGGGAGGAGAAAGTTTTTTTTAAACTTTTTGATGAAAGTAGACTCAAATCTTAACCAATATAAGATATCTTGCCTTTTGATGACTCTCTACATCCCACTTTTCACTGGGAGAGGAAGGAGGGAAGCAATGACAAAAAGTGTTGAAGAATTTTGGGCTCTGGGCAGAAGTTATCGTAACTTTGCAATGGAGTTTGTTCTTACAAGCCGTAGCCCGGCTTCTGGTTTATCTTTGCGTGCAGGGATGAGGAGAGACTGGTCTCAGCGAAGCGAGATGGGAATTCCGCTACCAACTTGAATATGAACAGGATTTCATTCACAACGGGCATTTACACAACGTGCTTGGCTGCAAACGTGATTAAATAGGTTTTAATACTCGCAAAACTAAATATAGAGGAGTCAAAAGAAACACAACTCTACCTGAACAATTAGGATCATCACAGACCATGACCTGGAACAAATTTCTTGCCGCATATCCATTCTCAGTGTCCATGGCGTAGTCTAACATTATACTTGAAAGACGAAAGAGAGCTGCCTTTTTTTTTTTTTTTTACTTTTAATAATTTTGTTGTAGTTAATTAAAAAATAAGTTTTAAACCCAAACACATACCTCTAAATGATCTGCAATTGAGTCTGCCATTTATAGTGCTGATCCATAGTACAGATAAATGTATGAACCGACTCCCCGTTCCTCCTCGAGGGGGATCAGTCATCCCAGAGCAGAGAGAGAGAAACCGTACCTGACGTAGCTCTAAACCACAATTAGTTTAATAGGCTTCTGGTTATATGTGAATCATCACCATTTACAGGTTGTAAACAAAGCAGAGAAACCCGAAGCCTCCGGTAATTAAAAGTGAGGGTCAAGACTGAAAACTCCTGACACCCTCGAAAAGTAAAATTCAGATGTCCCAAATCTATCTATTATTTCAATGAAGTTTTGGTGCATATATTACGGGGCCCCAGATAAGTTGATCGAAAGCCTAATACTTCAGTTCTGAGTTTCAAGGACAATTTTTCCCCCCCTTTTTTTTCTTTTACTTTCTATCTAAAGTTTGCTTACTACTGGTGTTTCACATCAAAAGCAAAAAAAAAAAAAATTTAGAAAAAATACTTTATGGTCCTAATAAATCACTCTAGTTCAGGTCAAAACTTAGGCAGTAGATTCCTGAATCTTCGTGTAATCTTTACATAAAGATTAAATACTTCAATAAAACATATATCCTATGAGAATTTAAGTATTTGAGGTTTGATTAAGAAAACTTTGCTTAGTTCATGTAAGATAAAAATCACATTGGAATATGGATTCATGAGTCTTGTGATCCTGGCATCATCTACAGGTTACCACTAGAGCTTTTGGGAGAGGTGGCAAAAGGGAGAAGTAATCCGGGAAGGTTTTTGTATGGCAAATTGTTAAGCAAGTGACAGATTCACACCTCAAGCTGGTCACTGCACATGACTTAAGTCCAGCATCTGTAGTGAATCTTCACCTCTGGCTGAAGGAGAACCACCACCCAAGGGTGGCCCCTTCCCCAGTCCCAGCATGGCAGGGATAGGGAAGACTGGTAGTCTTGACAAAAATCAAATTAGAAAAATCAACCTGGAGAATTTAGAGTATGGATTAGTTTCAGTCTCTCACATTTTTCTACAATGTCCCAGCTAAACCCAACATTTGCGTTGCCTACCTATTAGTCCTTTACATAGAAAATATTTTAAAGTTGCTAGGTGTGTGCTGAGTGTTTTGAAATCCTCTAGTACAACCATGTTTTAATCTTAAAGTCATTTAGGAGCCTAAGTCTCATATATCTCTATTCGTAATATATATTTTTAAAAATTTTATTCCAGAATCACATTAGGGACTTTTTAACATTTATATTAAGGCAGTATGACAGGAAACCAATAGTCATACATATTGTGGTTACCATCAGCCTTACAGATACGTGTTTTCATTTCTTGAGTTTCTGGGTTCATTTAGAAATAAAACTAACATGAGCTGGTATTAATGTGCCAGAATTCCCCCAAAGCAACTGGAAAAATGAATCATCAGAAAGAGAGAAAATCTGAATATAAACATCAAAAAAGAACAGGAAAAAAACAAACACACACACACAGAGCAATGTAACACATTGGCTAGTCTTACAGACACAACTGATGAAGTTTCCTTTACCTAAGAAGATATCTACATCACAGCTAGTCATTTGTAACACCCTCAACAGTCAACAGACAGAAAGAGGTGCCTCTAGGAAGTAATTTAATTGCAAGGAAGAAGTGTAGTGCTCACTTCAGCTGCCCAACCAAGTGACCTGTGGGTCCTCCAAATTACATGACGCAGGACATATGTCTGGAGCACACAACCACCAGAAGTTGCAGCAGGAGCTTCTCATCACGCAGGTACTTGTCGCCAACTCAGCTTCAAAAATGCATTATACTAGCCACGCCTTAGAAGCCAATATTCCTCTCTGCTGACCGTAATGGTAGCCCAGATGACCAGCTCATCAATAGGCATCCAGAGTAGACACGAAAAGTCAGGGAGATGAAGCCCAAGCCACGTGCCTCCCACACCAAACACACAACATGTCACAGCAAACCGACCTGCAGAGCAAAGGGGAATTTCACACGATTTTATGAACTTATGATAAGTAAAGAACTCATATGATTAATAAGCTAGGAGAAAAAAATATACAAGAATTACAAGCTTTCTGCAGATGAAAATAAAAGATCAAGCGTACCACCAATATTTCAAGGACAGATTTACCATCCCCACTTGCAAAATACTCTTATTCTCAGAATTGATCCCATCACTAGTCACTGAGCAGAGGGGAAAAAGAAAATACATATGAAGGCTAAGAAAAACAGAAGTGGAAACCACGTGCTTTATTTCTCAGATTATTAAAAATAATTTTTTTAAGTCATAGGTGAAATGAACAATGTAGATTGAAACCACTTTCCAGCGTCTCTGAGGCTCGCTCCAACAGAGCTAAAACCAAGAACCCTTCAAGGCTTTTGACCACACTGAGGAAAATATCAAAACTATACTCGGATAAGAAGTCTTTGTTGAATTGGTCACAGTTTACATAACATTTTTATCGACTGAAAGAAGCTCAGGTCAAAACAAGTTAAGAGACCCTTATTTTAGTCTTACAGGCTTATGAATTCAAAGCTCTTCAGTCACTAGAGTGAAAAAAAGGTCGTACTGACTCCAACATCGAAATTTCACTATGGATTTCAATGACTGCTCTGAAGAATTTCCTGGTGTTTGATGGGACTGAACAGACACAACAAGTGGCACAGCTGGTCTCTACATGCACTAGGGACTTCTCCCAACAGTTCCTATGCTCCTTTACCTCTCCACTGAGTCTCACAAAGTCAGTTATTAACGTCTCTCGCCTCTTTACCTGTTCCCTCACTGTTTGCAGCTTCTTCCTAGTATTGAAAAAAGTGGATGCTGTTCTCCACCTGCAAACACTGACTTATTTTCCCTTCTGTGTTTTCCAGGACTGCAAGAGCTAAAGTGGAACTCTGCAATTGAGTTGTTTTTCTTAAAAGTCGGCTTTATTTTATTTCTTTCCCCAGCGATACCAACAGGAAAGTTCACTGCTCTAACAGTTGGGTTTGTCATTCCCAGGTGCAGAGTCAGTAGAGGGAGCAGAAGAGCACACAGAAAAGCGCTGAAGAGCTACAAAAAAACATTCCTTACTTAATGTTCGGTCCTAATCATTGTTATTTTTGTGAGGTTTGTTTTCTTGAATATTCCCATCTGCCTCACCAGGTAACAAATCCATAAAATTTGTGTAAGATGACCACGTTGCTCTGAGAAAAAGTGGACCCAAACCCAAAAAAGTTTATCAGTACAGATTAAGAGCTGGAAAGCTCTTTCTAATGAGGCAGAAAAACAATCAACTTTCTTAAAATAGGAATCTCAATCATAACTTTGAATAACTTCCTGTTTTAGTAACTGCCACAAAGTATTTCTGACCACGTCCAGTGCATAGCTTGTAATAAAATATAATAATCACAGCACAATTCCTCAGGAACCACCAAAAATGATCAGTTCTGTTGAGACTTTGACAAAACTTTTGTTTATTACACAACTGAAAACAAGAAAAAATTTGCTTGGTTTTGGACTCTGTAATCAAACACAAGTCTCAGTCCAGGTTCATCCAAAATTTGCTGAATTCCCAAAGTTTTTCAAGAATTCCTCACGTCTGGCTGCCGGAAATCTCTGGGATTCAGCTCGAGCGAACTTGGAGCAATTTATGTTTTTTTATCAAAACTATGGGAAATTCAATTACTTTTCATGGTTTTGGCTTGAAATCAAATACAACACTGCATGGCTAAGTGCGCTTCATTTCAACTTTTTGGTTTCATTTGAACCTCAAAGTAAGATCAGGAGGACGAAGTCCTTTCTCATATTATTGAATATAAATCCAGAGTCATCGCACTGATTTTATTGGTTCTATTCCAGTATTACGCCATTTTATAGGAACACTTTCACGTCCATTTCAAGGCCGAGGGAGGAAAAAAAAGAAATCCAACAATTATTTCCATGAATCCTTGCAAACTACTAAAGTGAACATTCTTCTCATTATTGTACATAAAACTGCACTATACTTTGGGGTACAAATGCCTACCAGAGGCCTAAGTGCAGTTGCATGACTAAGTATATGCAAGATTATGCTCTGCCGTGTCATTTCAAGTTAATTACATAAAATAGATTTCTTTAGTCACGAATAAGTCCTTTGAAGGTCCAGTAAACCATTTAGAATAGCTTTGAAAAAACAAACACAAAACAAACAAAACAAACCACCAGTGAAATATCCCAATGTAGTTAATTTTCACTAAAGTAAAAAAAATCATCAAAACAAAAGATCTTATTGTTTTTTGTGGTTTTTTTTTTTTTTTTTACTTCCTATCTAAATCAACCAATTCCCTATAAAACAGAAGATACAAATCTTTTGCTCCTTAGGTTTTCACACCCAAACTACCACAGAAAACCAGGTTGGAAGGGACCTCAAGGATCATCTGGTCCAACCTTTCTTGGCAAAACCACGGTCTAGACAAGATGGCCCAGCACCCTGTGCAGCTGAATCTTAAGTGTGTCCAACGTTGGGAAATTTACCACTTCCCTGGGGAGATTATTCCAATGGCCGATTGTTCTCATTGTGAAAAATTTTCCTCCTGTGTTCAATCGGAATTTCTCCGGGAGCAACTTCTACCCATTACCCCTCGTACATGCTGTATGGAGTGCTGTGGACTTATAAAAAGACAACTAATAGGATAGGAGAAAGAAGAGAATGAAGGAGAATAAGGAAAAAAAAAAATCCCAAAAATTTTCAGTCGACTTCATACATTAAGTCTTGTATGCATTACACTTCTCCAGAACTGCTCCATAAATCCGCTTGATTATTTCCTTATACACCAACACAGCTCACACCCAAAGCTCTGAGATAGACAGCCCACCATTTAAAAAACAGATATCTCTTCCAGTCTTACCGGCTTTGAAGGATTTTAACTTGGCAACTAAAGATACCAGCAAAACTTTTCTTCCTTCTGCTCTTGCTAGGCCATCACAGAATCAGAGCCCAAATACGCAGACTCAAGCGTAGGTCTCATGTTAAAGTCCAACCAAAAAAGAAAGGAAAAAGAAGACAAAAAAAATCTCCTGGAACACGCGAATACCTTAGCATTCTCCAAGTCCATGAAAACGCCTAGCAGTATCTTTCATACAATTTCTGTGTTTTATATGTTGGCTATTTGGGGTCTTCACTGCTACCGTAGAACTTCAAGGAGTTCCCATGCAGTATTTTAATATTCTGTTGAATCGAGTTACTGCACTGCTCAGACTATATCTTTTTTTCATTCATGAATCATTTTCTTTTGCTGTCTAGCTCCCATCTCGTGTGAGCTGAAGCTAATATTTTCTTATCTATATCCAAATATTTATTTATATACATTCAGCAAGTATGAATCTGCCCAAGTGTCATGAAGGGACTGCATTTCTGACACTTGTTTAAAGCAGGGACGCATTCTGAAAGGTCAGAGCATATAAACAGGGTGTTTATTGGCTTCCAATTAGCTCTATATCACATTTGTGCAGCTGAAAGTTGTTCTTCTGATAGCTAAGCTTTGCAAAAAATCAAGCTCATTGCATACACCGCATGGGTTATATAAGAAATAACGTTAATTACAAGGCTACCTTGTCACGTCTAGGTCACTACCTTTAAGTCAAGATTCTTGTAAGCTTATCCAGTATATTAGGGTTCTGGTGGAGATTTACACCTACAAACATGAGATGCACAAAAGATTCATCGTTAGAGGTTATTTTCGATTTTTTTGCTATGTCACAGCAAGACACCAACACCTGCAGGAAAGTGGCTTTCTGAAGTTAATGGCGAAGAGTTTTCTGAAGAATAAGCTCCTCTCCACGAGTCCAAAATTAGCACCCAGAAGTTGAGACCCACAAAATGATTTAAAAATAGCAGTTTTATACATGAAGCGGATAAATGGTTCACACACCGAGTGAAAGCTGAGACGGAACCCTCACTGATAAATCCTACCTACAGTAAACAACATTTCACATCATCATATTGAAAGAAACAGATAATGACTACTTCCGAGTTACGGAAGATTTTGAACCAGCCCTGCTTGTAGAACAAATTTCAAGGTCATTTTTACTTCAAATAAGTTAATATCAAAACTACAGTATAAACACGTGAAAATGCTCAATGTTAACCGAAAACACTGAAGCGTCATTGATTATAGCAGTATCCATGTACGCAGGATGGCTTTGTTAAATGCATGAGAGGTGGCACTAACAAAAGATACAGCTAATCTTACTTTATGGCGACTCAGAGAAATGCACAATGCTGTACTACTGTACTGCCAGGTAATCTACTGCCTCTTTAAATAAATCTAAATATTAGGTCTAGGAGGGATCAACCTGAGAAAAACGCTAAAATATAACTGCTAAAGTTAATACTTACTTAATACTTGCTTTTCTACAAGACTTAAAATGAAAAGGCTTTCCAACTATTATAAGATGTACAGTCTTAATCTACATTTCAATAAGATATTTAAAGGCAATGCTGAAACTGTCAAGGACCCTTTCTTAAGCCTGAGAGAGGCCTACAAAGGAATGCTGACAGTTTCGTTTTCTGTGACACGGAAGCATTATTTTATCAAGAAAATGTTATTATACTCGTATTCATTTTAGCACTCCTCTCCGCGGACTCTTCAAAACCCCCAGATGTATTTGGTGGCACAAACGCTATAGTAGCACTTGTGTTGTCAGGAGCCCTTACGATAAAGGTAGATGAAGAGATTAGCATAAACGTACATTCTTCTGTCACGTTTTATACGGAGAGGCTAAAAATGAAGCCAGAACGAAATCTCTCACCGAGACACCCCATAAACTGTAAATGTACTCTAAAATGTGTCATTCAACCTGTTGTTTTCCTGTAATGCACAAAAAAAATAACAACGAATATATCTTCTAAAAAACCTCTATTATAATTTACATATCTATCGTTAACATTAATAAATATATTCCTCCCTTATGCTAAATACACTTTTTTGTATTTTTACTGTTTTAATCTTTGTTGCAGACATCTTAAAAACAGCACATCAAGCATCTTGTTAAATTAACTCTTTCATTAATAACGTGGCTCCGGTTAGAAAAAAAGCTTTTATTCTTGTGTGAATGTATACGTACAGACCATAAACAGTTTCTAATTAATCACATGTGGATTCAAATGCAGACTTATATGCCATAAACCAACACTGAAGTGTATAAGAAACTGTCAGTCAGATCAAAAGTCAATCCAAAATCATCCCGTTTGCAGAGCTGAGATGCTGTCACAGTTAGTTAGCCATAAATGTTTAAAACAGCAACCAAACTTTTATTCTAATTGAGCATGAGTTGAAAGGCTGCACGCTTTGATGTCTTTGCTTTTATCATTTGTATATAGCTTAAAACAGCAGGGTATTTTTTTTTTTTCTTCTTCTTCTCTTAGAAATAGGAGACATTACTTCTTATTGAAAATATACAGGTGGGTCAGGCTGTATTTGTGGAGCCAATGTATGGTTTTCAATCATGCGCGTAATCACTTGCAGCACTAGTCCTCAAAAGTGCAATTACAGTAGTTTCTCGTTACTATTTAACCTTTTCTTCCTATCAATTGTTGACCAAATCATAAAAAAAAAAAAATAATAAAAAAATAAAATTGCGTCTTCTGGATATTATCTGGAATGAGATCCTACATCCCTTAGGGAAACCAATCCCAAGGACTTCAACGGCATGGCCATTTTTCAATCCTTTACTTCTTCAGGGGAGGGGAGGGGAGGGGGCAGCAGAGCCTGTTTGCAGGGAGCGTATTTGAGCAGATGCCTACAATCTGAGAACACGTTAAGAGAAACTTGAGAGGCAGCAATGAAAAGTCCAGGCCTAATCTTATTATAGAAACACTCTGTGTCTGTTATACAAGGGAAATACGCACAAAACGCCAGTCGGGGGGAGCAAACGAAGCAGAGGAGCCCCTCACTGCCGCTCAAGGCAGAACACGAACACCCAACGCTGGGTGCCTCAGACTACACCTACTATCTTTTTTTATGAGGAAAAAAAACCCTCTTGCAACAGAAAAGTTAAAAACATAACATTCACCCGTCTCACTTCACTGGGGCCATGGAAAAAAAAAGGTCTTATTACCTTCAACAGATATTACAGCATTCCCAAAATCCATATCACCTGCCTGACAGTTTTTGCCTATGCTGGGTGGTCCAAGGGTTAAGCTTCGTGCTGTCATTTATGGTGCCCCAGCATGGCTGAGGCTGGGCAATATCGCCGCGCGCGCGCCTGGATTCACTTCCCTCCTGACAGTACACAAGCCTCCATCAAAAGTTACACCAATTGCCAGCACCAACGTGTGAAGGAAAAGGAGAGGAGGTCACGGGGCAGCAAGGAGAAACATACTTCTCCATGATACAGGGACTTTCCTCCTTCCCCATGCAGAGCAGCGCACCTTGGACGGGACAGAACCTGCAGACAGCTGGCCCCATCCCGCTCACAGGGGTCACAGTGTTAGCCTTGTTAGAGAAGCGTAGTTTGGGTTGGAAGGGACATTTAAAGGCCATCAAGTCCAACGCCCCCACAATAAGCAGGGACATCTTCAACCAGACCATGTTGCTCAGAGCCCCGTCCAACCTGGCCTTGAACGTTTCCAGGGATAGGGCATCTCCCACCTCTCTGGGCAACCTGGGCCAGGGTTTCAGAACCCTCATTCTAAAAAATTTCTTCCCGACATATCATCTAAATCTCCCCTCGTTCAGTTTAAAGCCATTACCCCTTGTCCTATCACAACAGGCCCTGCTAAAAAGTTTGTCCCCGTCTTTCCTGTCGGCCCCCTTTGGGCACTGGAAGGGGCTCTAAGGTCTCCCTGGAACCTGCTGTTCTCCAGGCTGAACAACCCCAACAACAACCTGCTGTTCTCCAGGCTGAACAACCCTCTAGTTGTATCAGTTGGAGAAAACCCACACGGATAAATTCACTGAGCACTACCCCGGCCAACTGGCTTTAATTAGTACAGAATAACATCAACAGGACAGAGCCACCGGCTAACGAGCCGTGTCTCTCATGAAATGGCTTCTCCTGCAGCACTGCCTGGGCCGCTGTACCATTACATCCCTGGGGATGGGATTGTCCTCAGGGATTGTCCCTGAGGACAGCCATCCTCCCCCAACCTCCGCAAAAGCCCTTGCTCCCAAAAAACCTCACCACTCAATGCGGTTCAGCATTTATTTAAATCCTAGCTCTTTCTCCTGAGACAGGAATTTAGCAGGAATTTATTGCGATCTGAAGAAAGAAGCTTCAGCATACTTCTACGCGAATGAAAGGAGGAATTTAAGAGGGAACCTCAAGGCATCTATTCCTTGGCCTGGAATTGCAACCTGCTGTGTTTAGGCTTGCATACATTTTGTGCCAAAACTCACATGGGCGCGTGCGTAACCGAATCACTATCAGGCCTGACCCGTGCTGACAGAAAACCAAAATTTACCCAGCTTCACAAAAGGGACTAAAACCCAGAGACATCAGGAGAGGAAACGGTGCACGATCTATCCTTAAGTCTTCACAGAAGGCACTTGCCAATGCAACGGCCTCTCCCGACAGGAATTACCATAAAGTTTCTATGACCCGGAGGTCATAGCTGAGACCAAGAAACCATTCTGTTTGGGGCTGTATGAAAACATGCTAAGACACAAACTCAAGTACCTAAAAAATAGATGGGAAAGGATTATGAGAAAATTATGACTCTTATTTTCCAGATGAAGAGCAGAGGAAAAGGAGACCTATTTTGTTCTCACCTTTTTTTTTTTCTTTAAGGAATAGCGTAACCTCACTGCTTCCAACAAGAGATAAAGCAACCTTTGATGGTTTGTCCAAGGACACCCCCGAAATCTGTGGCAAAGCCGGGAACTCTACACAGCCAGAGGTCCATTCATAACACCATCCTAATTCCCACAAACTGTTAGCCAAAAGGTGATTAGAGAGAGTCTTCTGAAACGTTTTTCACATTGAAACAGTGCCCAGTGTATTCCCTCCAGATATACTGTGTCAGGGCTTCTCCTCTGCCTCCCTGCCTTGCTGGAGAGGGTGCCAGATACACCGGGCATATGGTGGCAGTGGGGAAGGTAGTCATTGGTACAACTTAGCTTTAGTTTGAAATTAAAAAAAGGCTGCAGGATCTGTGGGAACAGGGTATCTAGCAGCGATTGTGGCCATTATTTTTCTCTTTTATAGTGCTACCTTTTAAACTACGCTTGAGATCTTTGTTGTTGTCTCGTACCCTGTGGCACTGGCCTGGCGTGATGAGACTTCAGCGAGATACAGCACATAAAAGCATCCACTGTAAGTGTGACGAATTGCAATGACAAGGTTGGGTTGGAGGTAACTTGTGAATGATCTAGTGAATTGAAAATGCCTGCGCGCTCTGCCTAGTAGCGGTGAAAAGAGAATACGGGCAGTGCCGGTTGCGTGCTGCAGGCAGGAGCCTTGCTGAGAACACAGGAGAAACACACCATACCTTATTAACACGCCCAGCTTCTCAACGAGCTCTTTAGAAAACAAATATATAGCATCAGCAATCAACCATATTATTATTAATAATGCAGTTAAAATGTGTGGAGGAGGTGAATTTGGTATGAATCCAGCATTCGAATTATGTACTATTAAAATGAAAATCTCTGCTTAGGTACCCAGAGAACACAGACGTTG
Source organism: Sterna hirundo (assembly GCA_009819605.1). Taxonomy (NCBI): domain Eukaryota; kingdom Metazoa; phylum Chordata; class Aves; order Charadriiformes; family Laridae; genus Sterna; species Sterna hirundo. The sequence goes on from CM020440.1 coordinate 81,748,451, forward strand.
CTATAAAAACCCAATACGCAGCATACAAAGGCATGCAACTAACTCAAGTCATGAATAAAAACAATGGAATAATTCTTTGCACTCTAGAGCATCTTTCAAAAATCATTCTGCATGCATTCCCTGGTAAATACAACATCCTTGCAAGACAGATGAGGAACAGTATCCTGGTTTTCAGGATGGGAAACAGTCAAAAATAATCCCACACCCCAACATCAGTGGAAGATTATTGATCGGAGAATGCAACAATCATGACATATTACCCTTACGTGACATTTTTGTGTAGCCTTTGTGGCAGGTACCTCTTCAATTACTCCCAAAGAGGAACACCAAAGTCCCTTTCCTTTCCCTGTGCCACCAAATGGTGGTACTGAGTTATCGTAGGCACTCTCTCTTCCTTTATTTTTCTTTCATTTTGTCACCTCCCCTTATGTGTGTCATTTTCTTTATCTGCATAAACCTACAAGAGTAAAACCGTATAGTATCTGCGACTAAACTCATCTCAGTTCGATCAAAACTCAAATTTATCAGCATAGAGTTCCTGGTGACACGGTATGGTGGGCACAAATTCACACAGAGACCACACAATTTTTGATGTTGTAGTTAATTCCCTGAAAGTACAGGTATTTTTACAGGTATTTTACAGGCTTAAACCAAAATGCGGTCATGACGCTTCAGTGTTTGCTCTCTCCGAAATGTAAAAAACAATAGCATTGTATAAAACACAGCTTAAACATTATTACTGTTAGACCTTACATAGATCTTTCTAGTGTAGTACATTCTGGGCCTGATTTTTAGCTTATCACACCACTGTAATACCTGAGAAATTTTTCAATAAGAATTGAAGTATAAAAATGAGAAATCCACTTCCAGCCTAGAGTTTCAAATGGGACATTCATTAAACCAGAAAAAAACCCTCTACCCACGACACTTCTTTTCTCTTTATAAGCCCTTCCTGGAGCACAAATAAAGTACTGTAACTCCAGGGAAGGTCTGGTATTTAACAACAATCTAATATCACATGTACGTGTGTGTGTGTTATATTTTCCCAGAGTTGTTCCACACCTTTACATTCCCTTCACCCAACAACCGATAGGCCAATATCCTCCTTAAAACATAAATACGACAGCTTTTCCTCTATTTAACCACTACTGTGGGATTTAAATGACTTCCAGACGTAATTTTAATATTAACGCACTTTAGATTGAGGCCTCTACATACTTTAGCCCTAATCTTTTTCCATTCTGCTGCTGATAACCTCATCCCAATGTAGGACGTACCTTTGCTTGGGAGAGGCAGCGTTTCATTAACTCTGTTCAGGTTTTTATGTTGAGTCTCTGAGATACAAGTTTACCTGTTTTCAACATCAAACCTGTTGTTTAAAAACTGTTTCAAAGAATATTCATCTAAAACATGCGATCAATGATAGCCAAATAAGGGTTTAATTATTCCGTAGAGTGCTTGCCCTTAAAAAACACCATCTATTAATAGGTATTGAACAATTGGTTTTCTTTTCCTCAACCAAAAGGGAAAAATATATATTCCATTATGAACTAAAGAATAATAACCACCACTAGACAGTGATTTAAACAACAACAACATGCAAAGAAACACCAAAAAAACCACCTTGGAGCTCTTTATTTTGTTGAGGCACTCTAAAATAAGCAGCTTTCTTCCCTCTCGTGGGAGAACGGGGCTCTCATCTTTACGTCTGTACGTCATTTTTCTGTGCCCAAGAGGTACGGGGCTGCGTCCTACAGCTGTAAATGGAGACTTCAGGTAGGTGTTTGCCTTCCACATGGCTTGGCTAAAGGAGGAGTGAGCACCATGGACACTAGGTGAAGACAGCGTAGTGAATTAAAAGCCTCTGCCAAAAGCAGAAGGTACTCTGAATTCTACAACAAATTTGTTTAGTTTTCCACACTAGGTTTGAAACGTAGGTAATGGCAAGCGGAGGCAGAGTCAAAAAGTATCTATCGTCTCTGAATAATAAGGTCTGCACCAACTGGGCGTCAATGTTTTTCTGTGCAGGAGGAGACACACCGTTGAAAGGCTCTTGAACACCACGTGCCGTCTGGATTTACCTTGCTCAACGCGCACAGCGCCCTTGACCAGCTCACCAGCCGAAAGAGACCTACATTTCTGAACGAGGACACAGCATCTCACTGCTTATTTTCAAAGTCAAATCATTTTTGACAAACCAATGGAGCTGCACAGATGGAAAAAAACCAAAACCCAACCCAACCAACCAACATAAACCAAAAAAGCCTTGTGAAAACGTTTCCAGCAGAAACTACCTATAACCACCCTGAAGGCCAGAAGACACAATACCAAGGACACAGTATCAATTCCTTCTCATTATCTGGGGAATAGTTACCCATCCAGGATAAACAGTCCATTTTTGAGGAAAGACTAGAAACAAGGAGATAGAAGCCTTTTATTTCAGTACTCTTAGAGCTGACCAAGACTCATATATGACAGAGATCTAAACCCATATAACTTTTTTCCTTTCTTTTACTAACATATTTCAATTTGATCTGGATAAGCCACTGAATTACTGTGTAAAGTTTTAGACTGGACAAATATTCATTTCTAGACCTTTTTAATTCAACAAGTCCGTTGTGGGACAAACTTTTCCTCCTTTATTCAAAAATTCTGATTTACTAACATTACCAACGATAATTTTTTTTTTCCACCTTTTTGTTATCACAAAGCCAAGATATCTCATCCCTGTTGATTAATGATGCTAGCCAATGGCCACCGACATCTGATTACCATCGAGAATGTGTTTTCTCTATTAAAGAGATTGGCTGATACTTTCACAGAAACCTTATTCAGAAGTTATACTCCCATATCTTAAAATTTGAAGTATTCTGTCAGGCAGAAAGGGAGAGAAAAACATGTTTCCCCCCCGCCTCCTTTGCTTTTCATACGGCTGATGAAAAGAAAAACGTTTCCAGTTTTGCTGTGCATTTTGCTGTAAATTTGTCACACATCTCTAATCATTTCTACTAAATGTGGTTACCAGCTTCAGTGACAGTTTTGTTGGGAGGAAATCACAAGCCTTGAGAAAAAAAAAAAAAAAAAAAAGTGGGCACATTTTATTAGTTTCTTTTTGAAAATTGTTATCGTTGCTGCAAATATGTCTCCATCGGAGAAGTGGAGCACTAAGGAAACCGTGGCAAGGAGGAGGATGTGAAGCATCTTATCACAGCAACGAGCGGGAGTGCATTTCCTTGTAGTTGCTGTAATAGTAGTGGTAATTCTTAACTAAAAGGCCATAATGATAACATCTAGAAAATGGCACAGTGCTCTCCGTAATGTAACATGAATATTCCGGAGCAGGATGATAACCAGCTGCAAATAAACCAAATTAATTCATAAAAATTATATAGCCTCACTTTGCATTGCTTTACAGATAAAGAGGTGAAGGGTGAAAGAAGCTTCAAAACAGGATCTGAAGGAGGAAGAGCTTTGCAAGGGGGAAGCTCCAAAATTGCCATTTCAAGTGCTTTGTTTTGTTTTCAAAATGTTATTTGACTTCGGACAAAAGGAGGACAAGGAAAGTCTAAGTAGCGCTTTCAAGTAAAAAGGGACGACCGGGAGGGCAGAAATTTGGTTGCAGATTTCTGTTACATCCTGTACGTCCAGTCTCCAGGCAGAACTGGGGCGAATGAGCCAAAACGCTGAGCTCTATCAATGCCATTCTGGCTTTTGAATGAATGTGACAGTGAGAGACTGTGGGAAGCAACTTAACACAAATGGAAAATTTGCAAGTGAAGAACTATAATAATCGTCTCCCATAACAGTCAGATCAGGTTTCGAGGGGTTTTTTTGTTTCCTTTTTTGGTGTGTGAGGTTTTTGGTTGGTTTGTTGTTTTTTTTTTTTCCCTCTCCCCCCTCCCCTTCTTGCTGAGTACAGTTCAGCTGGCACATTTTGTTCGGGATACTTATGAGAATGACTAACAATTTGCTGCTACTGATAAATAGGTTAGGTCACTCGGGCTACAGCACGGGCAAACAGCAGCGAGAGTCCCAGTGAGCTCCACCGACTGCCACAGACCTAGAAAAGAACTCGGGCAGGTATGGAAAACGGATCTTTTAATTACTTCCACATCCACAGCTGCTGCAAATCAGAAGGTTTCTGTTGAATTCAGTATAGAGTAGCAATTCCCCAGCTGGGAATAGCAGCTCTTTCCCTCCCCAGGCGCGTGCCTCTGTGCAACAGAGCAGCTCTACCGCGGGCCTTCAGCATCCTTGGGTCAAGGGCAAAAGACACAGGGTTCGACCCCCCCCAGCAAAGTACCATGCAAAGTAGGGCAACTAGATGCAAATTTACCCCAGGTTACCTGTTTATCCTACAGCAGCAACCCAAGGGCACCTCTTACTGTGGTCCATACCAGCTGACCCCACTTTTCGGGGAACTACCATAGAAAAAGCTAAAATTTTGCAAGTTCACATCCTAGCCAGCCTTATCGCCGGGGGTTTACATTGCCAAAACCTTTACAGTTTCCAGCGGCACAGCCCCATGCCCCCTTCCCCAGCCAAAGCTCAACAACAGAAATACTTCGCCTAACACGCAAATGCTTTCAAGTACTCAGACTCATTCCCTCGATTGCAGGCCAGCACTTGGACCGGTGGATCTCTTCCGAGATTGTCCTTTTAATCCGGCAGCGGTACTGCGCCATTAGCTTCCACCACAAGCAGACACTGCATCGCGTTCGAGAAAACAGTAACTCCCTGACCCAAAAGTCGTCCCTCCTGTTGTCAAGCTGTACATCTTCCTGCGGTGCCTCTGTCACAGCACAGCTCTTGGTCTGTTGACAAAATGACATCTCGACACAGCCTATATTTCACTGCTATGCTACTCCTGCTTGGCGAAACTGAGGAGGAATAAGGATTTTGCAACTTTTTCCAGTAGCCACTTGAATTTTATGCCTTTTTCCATTAAACAATTAGTAGGGACTAGCGCTAATACATTCAAACAAATCCCAGCACCATTAGAAACTGCACAAATTCGTGCCGATATTTGATTCGTCATTACATATCGCTTGTGTCCTAGTCAACAGAACCAGATTAGATGTACGTTAAAATACTCATACACACTGAAGTAGTCTATTGCAGGAAAATGAGAAGAGCAGTCAAGAAGGGCAGGCTTTTTTCTCTCCTTTTTGCAAAGCAAGCAACTCAAACCTGATTTTGCTACAAAGACCCCTTTTCCTGGATTTTCAGCTTCATACCCAAAGCTTTCTGTACTTCGTTTGTACCTTTAGCAGTGTGTTTACATGAAGAGTTGCAGGAATAACTGCCATATCTCTATTTGCATTGGATTCAGTCAAAATGTCTTTAACGTTTCAGTTTCTCAACTGACAAACTTAGGCTCACAATTAATACGTGAGCCTTCAAAGGGACACATCATGGAGAAACCCCTAGAAAGCACTTGGGAGCAGCCACCCAACGGTACCAGGGCAGGGAAGTCTGGGGTGTGCTGGTGGTTTTACAGCCAGAAGAAGGCACCAGAGGAGCCAGAAACTAAATGTGGCAATGGAAAGAAAACTTCCTAAAAGCCTCTTCAGCACCACACAGAACACGCTTCAACTCTGAGAGCCACTTACTTGACCAAAACCAAGCCTAGAAGCAAGAAGCAGCCCGTGAGGACACAGCAAGCAATCATTTCTGCCTTCCGTGGCTATTACGAGTTTTCTTCATTTAAGACTATCTCCAGCTTCATTCCAGTAAAACCTGACTTTGCCAAGTTTAAAGCCTTTTGGTCCCCATCAACCTCAACAAAGAAGATACCTGGACAACCTCACCACAAAGATCTGACTCAGGGCCGCACCACGGCTTCACACCTCTCTTTCTTTCTTATTAACACTGTAAAAATTGAATCCAAGTCCTCCAGAATAAGGCCAAACAATACACTGAACTCTGCACGACGCACCAAAACCATCAGACAGTCAAAAAAAGCATCACGCTTACCTTGATGGGCCATGGAGCTGTGAGTGACACTCAGAAGCAGGAGGCGGTGGTGGTGGTGGTGGTGGCTCTCCAGGACCCCCTTGCTCAGGCACTGTGGGGAGACGTGTTGACACACAGCAGAGCTTCACAGCCACCCAGGAGCAACACATCCAACAGTGCCTAGGCTGGTTGCACTGCAGGAAGTGACTGGTTGCCCAGCAGTGGCCCCAGCACCGGCCCCAGGTGCTGCCCATCACCCATCACTCCCTCAGGTGAGCCACATCACCCCACACCCACACCCAGCCTCGGCCAGCCCACAAGCTTTTACCTCCGATGGACTTAATTTGGAGCTCCAGACTATACTAACCACTTTTTCACTGGCATTAGCAGTCAGGTCTGCAACCAGCAAACGTCCTCCAGGTGTCTACAGAGCTTGAGAGGGCTGTAATTACCTCAGCTGTAACAACAAATCAAAGTATCTTCATATTCTGCTGTTCTTTCATTGTTTTCTGCTGACAATGACCTACTTAAAAGCAAGAATAATCCTTTCTAGATCAAATAATCAGAGCCAAAGGCTTCTCCTATGCATTGCTAACCTGATTCTGGGCTGTATAAAGAGGTGTGTATAAAGTACAAGGGTTGAAGTGACCCCTCTCCCTGCATAACACCGGAAGGAGTTTTTTGCGACGCGCATCCAGGTGGGGGGCCCGTGCTGCAAAACAGAGGGGAGGAGGTGGCAAGGAGTTTGAGGTGGGGCCACAAAAGTGACCCATAGCTGAATTTTCAGGACCTCAAACCTCTTCATTCACTCTGGAGAGGGCTGGGAGGTGATGCGAGCACCCTGTACCCATACGTTAAACATATGTCTGATAGCGCCGAGGGGTACGGTCTCCCCAGCAAAGGCAGTGGCTGAAAGTGAAGCAACAAAGCTTGAACTGAGGTCCATTTTTCTCTGGAAATCTCTTTGGGAATGCTCTTGGCTGATGGTTCAGGTAGCGAGGGAAAACAGGGAAGGGACCCTCTTCTCCTCGTTAGCTGGAGAGCACACAGATGGTGGTCTCACTCATTGCTCCAGTGTCCAGGCTTCTCCTTTAGCTATTTCTCCCAGGGTTATTTACATTTTCCTCTTTTTAGTCCAGCAAATCTGGTTCTTTGTGATGAACAATTTCTTGCAAAGTTTACCAGCGGCATCAAAACACCTTTTATAAGCGTCACACTTTATAATACCTCTAGGGGTTAAAAGTGCATTTTATTTCCCTTTGCCACCTACCTCAAGCCCTGAGTCACAACCCAAATGATTTCCTTGTGGAAACTCTTTCTCAAAGGGACTGCTAAACATGTGCAAGTAGAGAGTAACCTGCCAGATCCCTGCTGGGGCACCCAGTAGCAGAAAAGTGTTTGATATCAGTCGTCTCCGGCACATTTCTTCCCTTACAGGCAATGGAAATTGTTTCCTTTATACATATTCTGTTAGGTCCCCAAATCTGCTGGGTGTTTTCTTGCAGTGACTGATGATCTGCTTGTTGGGTTTCCCCTACTCTTTCCCAAAGAAATCATCCTGTCACGACGCACTTTTTGACTCCTACGTTACAGAAACATCTTTTTTAGGACATGTATTGTGGGAAGGCTGGGCTTTCCCAGCTCCTTTTAACACTCTGTCCAGAGCACCCCCGTCTGCGGGAGAACAACTTCCATCTTTTTGTCAAGTTTTTCATGCCCCTGCCCTTTCATAGCGTATGCTGGGGATTTCATGGCAAATAAGACTCCTTAAAAAGGGATTTCACCTATTCACAAACTCCTTTAATGGAGATAATTTCGGGAACATCAGGCCTGTATTTTAATTACGTCCTTATTTCATTATCTGTAGATTTCTAAAAAAAAATTTTAGAAAATATTTATAATACTGAAAACTCTTCTAACATGCAGGGTAATTTAGTCAAGGCAAGCTTAAGAAACTATTCTCCTCTCAGATTGACAGAATTTGTCACTTTTCTAACAAGACTCTCACAACGCACTCCTTTTAATTGATAATACTGATTTTCGTCGGTATCTCTATATAGTCTGCCAGCACCCCTTACGGTATCGCCCACAGCATTCCCGGCATCCTCATCACACACCAGGGATTACCCCTGCTGGACCAGTTATCATACTACGTACAAGCTCCATCCCTTTGCCTGTCCCGGCTCCAGCTCTGAGTTGAGTTTTGAGAGGTCTCTGCTCCAAGAGTTGGCTGAATACCACCCACCCCACCCCACCCCAGCTATGCGTGATTCACCTTCGTTAGGAAATTTTAACCTTTTCAAAAGTTAATTCCAAATGTTCTGTTTGCTTTTTTTGTGTGATTTCGGATGGTGTCAGTCTGGTACTTTTATGACTCAGAGCCCCGTAATTGCAAAATGCAATTAGCACAGTTCAGAGCACCCATAGTTCCATTTTATTTTTGTGCCTCAGATTAAAGACATGTTTCTCATATACTCTATTTTTACGTGGCGTGTTACATTCAAATCTCTGCAGCACAGTTTTACGGTTATCGGCCTACAAACTAACTGAAAACAGTTCAAAAAGTACAGTGTTTCAGAACTCATCTTCATAAATAAAGTGCTTTGGTTCACTTTCTTGTCCCCGACACTCACTTCCTCCTAACACGCAGTGCTCGGTAACCCCTCCGAATCGCCCGCCCTGAAAAAGCCTTGCTATTTGGCAACGCGTCTCCATCTGCCTTTGCCCACCAGAACCTGTTTTCCTTTTGTTCATCTCTCCCAAAACTTCCTGCTCTAAGAAGCAAAAGGACTTAAAATACAATTGCTAATATCACAAAGGCAGCCCAGAATAAACTTAGTTTTTCCCTGTATAAGTAGGACCCGATTCCCTTTTAGGAGATGCTAATATGAAACTGATACGAGAAACCGGCAAAAGGGTTTTAAGCTTCGTCTTCCAGATTTTCTGTCACGTGAATGCCACTTGGATGAGTCCTACAGAAAAAAAAAACCCCACAGGGTTTCAGAAACAAACTTCAGGCAGAAGCCATGGGAGTGATGGTGGGGCTGGCCAAGTCACAGCCCCCTCATGGACCACACCACCCCCGAGTGCCTGGACCACCTCCTTCCTCCAGGAACGTGACTGCAGCAGGAGTCCCTCCATTCCTGCTTTGCCTCTGTTCAAGCTTAGGGCAACGCAATTGATAAACCAGCCTTGAAAATCCCCAGGACGGCTTTAAAGATTTGGTTTCCTTCCGAAATGCAGACAATGTATGCGCACAAGCACTAACAGGTAGAGATGTGCCGCTGACCTAGACTTTTAACCTGCAAAGCCCTCTTAGATCCTCTCAAACCCTCACTCCAACATTAGTTTTTCTCATGTGTTTGAATATTTAAGTGAAGTGCAGAAAGTGAGAGAGAGAAGAAATTTTACTTTAAAATCACTCTTAAATATCTACTAGCTTGCTCTACAAATGCCCACTTTTTTTTTTTTTTCATAATAATCTCCTTTTTTATAAAAGATTTTCTAAAATTTTCTAAGAATGCGAAGTGGGAAATGAAACATATAGAAAGTTAAATAACAACGCCCAGCTATGAAGACGCGCACTTTGAATAAGCATCCCACTAGTCACCTATTTTATCAAAGATATGAATTCGGCACAAAGCAGATGGATAATAAAAGGATACCACTTAACCACTTAGCTAATCTGTCCAAATTGGAAAGACGATATTAAGACTCGGAGGTACTATTTAAATAAAGGAATATGCACCATGTGGTTCAAAGCATTGTATAAAATGTCATGTTAGAAATGCTAATATTCTAATAAATAGATATATCCCATCTCACATTCCTTTGGATTTAAGGTTTTACGGTATTATAATATGCTAAGTTAAACAGGGCCCCAGTCAGAGGTGACACAAACGGTCGTGCAAATCGCACGTTGGCAAGTGCGTGCGAGCTCCGGCAACTCCAGTAGAGAAGGGAAAGGACAGGGCCAGGGACACATTACAATAAGGAGTAGCCAGATAGAAGAAACAGGACATAAATAAAATTATGTAAATTAATGCTATGCAAATTTTCCGCGTCTTTTTAAAAGGCGGCGAATTGCACGATACCTATTTCCCAACACAAAGAATTGTCAGGATCCTGGGTGTACTGTATTGAGGGGGCTGGCGCTGGGTGAATAAACAGCAGGGCTGATTATTTCGACTGCATCTCGGATGTAAGTGGTTTTTCAGGTGAACAAGACCAATGCCTGGAGCGAAGCGCCATAGTAATACGGCCAGAAAAGTGCATAGATAGGTGTCATTCATACGACGACATTCGATTAAAGATGGTTGAATATTTTTTTCAATTACTTTTTAAAAAACTGTAACTGAAAATCTCGGTTTTCAGAGAAATGCATTTGTAAATTAAAAGCACACATCTTGAAGAATATTTTATTGTTTGGTCACAAACACTTTGAGTAATGAGAAACTATTTCCTGACCAGCTCCCCACTGTGTAGTGACTTGAACAATGGCTATTCCATGAAGAAACCAAGACCATGGGAAGAAAACAAATCTTCCAAGAACTCCTGTCAATCATTTGCTGGTTGTGGTGTAAAACGTTGACTGCTGAGGCCAGCATTCAATTCAATAAATTAACCGAGCAAATTATGTCATTCTTCTTAAAAGTGACAATTCAGGAACTGCAAGACATATATCTATATTGCAGCTGTGTGTGAATACATTCCAAAATGAAAACCAGCAGAATTTGCAATAGATCCTGCAAGCTACTGGTAAAATAAGAATGCTAAAGTTATGTTTTACATTGTATTTACATTATATATTATTTTACTTTATATTTTAAAAAGCTGTGTTGCTTTTTTATCACCCATAGTTTCCTGCTAGTGTTGTAATATTATATATCTATATATAATATAGAGATATATCACGTCCATGCGTATATAACATATAGCTATGTATCTATATATTATATATGCATGTACGTACATAAAAATTGACACATCCCTAGATGTTTGCATGAGGATTTTGTTTTCTTCACCTGAAGTAAACATCACACAAGTACCTCAGGGTTCAACCGGGATGTTTTTCCTTTACGGCGTGTAGGTATGCCTGACCGCTAACCCGACATCTTCCTGTCGCTGGGGACGGCAGGTTCTTTCATCTTCTTAATGGACATTCCTCTCCGAATGTCTGCGGCCTACCTGACTGTAATCCTTTAAATTTTAATTCACTTTACATTTAGCCGAGTCATAAATACCATTTAGGTACCAATATTCTGCTTTATGCAATCCCTAAGGTGGTGCTTTTATTTTAATGAAGCCATTTGCAACTTAAGAGGAAAAAATATTCCATCTTTGATTGAATATATTTGTCAGTTTTATTCCCGACTGGCATTTTTATGTAAAAACTTGAATAAAACTAGGGGATAGCTGCTTACCAACTGGGATAAAAGTTTCAGTGTGTTTTTGCCTTCAAAATTAGATGAATAAATGGTCTTTGAAATTCATTTTGAGAACATCAAAGTGAACCTCAGCCATCATCAAAAATAAAATCCAGAATTAAATTACATTACAAATGAAAAATTTCCTTGGTTATTTGGTATTTCAGAAGAAATTATACAACAGCAGATAACAGACCTTTCTATTAAAAAAATGTTATTTTTAGTATCACAGAAAAGCAGTCACCTACTGCACTTCTACGATTATATGGGAAGCCAAATATTGGAAGTGTTGTAATATTATTTGTTTTCACAGGTTTTCTGTTGTGCAGTAGTTTGTACCTAGTAAGTACCTGTCATCTCAGCGGAATGAGAACATGAGTTTAAGTGGTCCTGGTTTTGCTTACTGCGGTAATACGAAAAAACAAGAGGAGAATTATGGCAATTTCACGTAACTGACAAAGTTCCTAACTTGAATCTGCATAATATTATCTTCCTGGGTAATTTGCTTTTCCTATTTCTATAGCTCTGGTGCGATGGGATGCCCTTCCTTTGTGCTCACCAGCCAGAGGTTGGCTTGCGTTGAGGGTCTCCCTGTACCAGAGTAAATCAGATTTTATCATATCATGACTGTCAAGGAGAAAAATGACATTATTTTTTTTTTTTTTAATTAGGGGAAACTGTAACACTTCCTCGTTTCCAATCAGGTTTACAATCACCCAGATTAAAATCATGAAACCGTTTAGAATAATTCCAAGCAGAAATTGTCGCAGCATAACATTCAGGTAAGTTCTGCCTGATGCCCCTGCAAGAGCGGTAATTCCGTCCGAAACGCCTTGTGCTGCAGGTGCCTCCTGATCCCAGCTCCAGTCGCCAGGACACAACTCCCGGGTGGTCGTTATACCCGTGTCCGACAGTCAGGGGCACTCAGGGGTGTCGGATCCCTGACTCTTTGAAGCACCGCTGGAATTGGGGCCAACACAAATTAGTACTGAAACAATCAGAATAAGACATTCTGGTTTTCGGTTCCCTCAAAATAAATCGTCTCCTGACACATCCCTCACCAGAAAGCGCGGCGACGGAAAATGTCTTCCCAAAAAGCTGTTGAAAAGTATGCTGTCAGAAACATTCTTAGAGAAAGTTTTAGCTTTAGTTTTATCCTCATAAAATTTCACTCGGGCAGGTAAATGGCATTATTGCCATTTCATACACAGTAAATGACACCATAGGTCCCAGAAGGCAGCGGGCTGCCTAACTTCTGCGGAAATCAGCCCGGGTTTAGCATCTGGAAATACTACAAATACTTAATATTGTGTATAAATCAGATCACAGCTCTCCAGTCGTAGGGGAACGCTGCCTACCTCAAGGTGAACACCACCTAAGCGAGGAAGAGGTGCTCCAGAATTAGAGTTACTAACTCAGAAAGAGTTATTATTAGAGTTACTGACACTAGCAATTGTCTAATCCTTACCAAGAAACCTTTATTATTAGAGGGGTAAGAAACTTTAAAAACTATTTTAAGTCTGTTTTATGAAAGTTATTGCAATGTAAAGATAAGTTGCCTTGAATACGTAGTACTTTTGATGAACTGGCTTATTTTTTCGCTTAACGGGACACAGATGATTTACATACATAACACTGCAAAACGCTTCCAGGTCAGGACTTTGTACGCGAACCTAGCCACTTATTGACACTTCTGGGTTTGTGTACAAGCATGTGTATACCAACGAAGCGTAAATTGCCGTTATTTTCATGTGCGCTGCCAAAAAAAAGTTGTGTGCCTCTTTAAAAATGCACATTTCAAAATCTGCCAACCTTTCGATTTCATCTTGACCCAGGCCATCAGCCTTTCCTCCTCTTTGGGAAAAGTGGCAACGCTGTGAAAACTGAACACCCCCTGCTTAGCCAAAGGGCTAAGAACCAATTTATCTGCCTTTCCATGGTGGTACAAAATCTCAGCTCTGTCCCTCGAGATTTGCGAGGCTGGAATACCCTCTTTTGGCCAGCACGACCACAGCACCACCCAAGCATTATTATCTCATTTCCATTAGCCATTGAAATGGAAAGGAACTTTAATATCACTATTTACCTGCTTCAGGAAACACCTACGAAAGTCATTGGCTTCAGCAGGAGAAAACTGATTCCACACAGTCTCCCACATTTGGTTTGATCCACAGCTCCTGAAGTCAGCGGGAAAAAATGCAATTAACGTCCAACTAATTGATGGATTGGGTCAGTCCTCCAGTTTCCTGCATATTCAGATGTCTATTTCTTTCAACTCGGCCAAAAACGTTAAAGGTTTGGTTTTAATTAATTGAATGCTAATGTACAGTGCCAAATTCACGAGGACAAAAATCCTCTTTCCACCGCGGTTCCTTGAATGCCGTAGTACGCCACCAAGGCTCAGCTCCAAGGAGGAATGACTGTGGCACAGCCCTGCACCGGGGTCCGCGTGGGCACCCGGCTCTCTGGTCAGACGGCGGGAGCTGCTGTCTATTCCAACATTTAAAGTTGAATGCAAAAGTCTCTAGCAAAGGGATTTAGGTCAGTATTTACATATTTGTCCAGTGACATTATGGGTGCTGTCAGCTAATACAACAAATGCGTTTGTTGTTTTGATTGTTTATATTTCGGTTGCTTAGGGTTTTAGTTCTGTTTAGATTGTTGATATCTAGCGGTACATATACTTGGAATAAGGGCAAAGTCAAGGTCAGAGCACTGGCAGATTCACTTCAGACCTTGCAGTCCGGATGAGGAGTTGCTGGATACTCTTGGGGCAGTTCCTACACCGACGGATGTGCTCGGGAAAGGTTTCTCTCGTTACTAGCGAGAGTCGAAGTTCTCATCAAGCAAACATTGCCGGGTGGTAAGACCAGACATCAGGTTTTGTCTGATATGGATCTTGATTTAACGAGATGAAGGGAAGTCTGCAAGATAACTAATACAAGAACACTAGGCAGCTCTAAGGAAACAGTGAAGTGTTCCTGCATATTCTTGTGAGTCAAAACAACAACAAAAACAGTATTTATAAGAGTAATACAAACTAGAGTTAGAGATCTGGCTGATTTCCTCTAAAACAAGCATATCCAGCTCACCAGCAAATCTCAAGACTTTACAGAGGAGGAAAGCATAGCTAATTATCCCTACTTTATGGGTCAAATCAGATACAGCCTGAAATCATTCCACCTGGCAGAGGTTTAGGTATAGCTGGTCACCTCAGAACCAAGCCAATACTTTAGGCAGTAAGTAATATTGTCCCCATCTCTCATTTAATCAGTTATCAGGTTTATGCATTATCTTATCATAAAGATGTTTATAGGAGTAGGTGATACAGTATACAGGACTCTGCTCTAGGCTGAAACTTTGAGTATCACTTTATCTTGGCTCCACCACTCATTCATTCTTAGACCAGATTTGAGCTAACAGCACATCTGTGCCAGGTACTGAAAAATGACCCGTTATTTAAAAAGAAATAAAATAAAAATCAATAGGTACAGTTAAAAATTCAAGAAATACAGTGATTGCCCATTGAATGCGCACGCAGGTTTTGATAAATACTTCCTACGCCATCTTTTCGGTACACTCCACCTACAACCATCCTAACTGAGAAAAGGGCATCTCAAAACCATCCTAGGGTAAGGGTCACTCAGGGCCATATCTCATCGCCGTGACTTCGTGCAATTTCCTATTGGCCATCAGAATTGAGCAAGGACAGCAGGTTTTCACTCTTTATGGCTTACTAAAAGTTTAGAAAAGTAACCACGGACCAGGGCTGGTTTTGTCAAGGATAAAGATACCTGTTTTGAAGTTTGATCAAGCAAAGAGTGCAATCACCAAGACCTGAAACCACTCTTAGATCCACAGCTATTCCGGTCAATTTATATGAATTTATAACTTTTTTTTTTCCTAAGTTTTTCTCTTTTTGGTTCTGATTTCTCTGTCTTATTTTCTTGATTTGTAATCCCCTTCATTCTTTTTTTTTTACTGCTGCTACACATAAGGATGAAAATTTTAGAGCTTTTTCGTACTGACTCTGAAAGCTCATTTGTGGTCAGTATGGTAGAAACTTTCTACTTATTGAATTGTTTCTCTTTCTGTACTACAACATACGGAACATCGTTCTACCTTGCAGGCATTCCGTTGCATTTCATCACAGTCTCAGTTTTGACTGTACTTTAACATCTTCTGAACTTGGATTTAGTTTTTTTTTTCTACTGTCTATAACTTGTTTTTACATCAGATCTTGGTCCAAGCGGTCAGTCTTCCACTTATGGCCCTGTTCTCCATGTTTATAGTTTCAGAGTTTAAGGACAGAAGTAAACTTTATATCTTTACTAATCTCCTAGAGATCACAGACCATCACATTACATACCCTCCAGATGCCCATGTATTGCAGCCAAGAAATTAGGTTAGAAGGAAACATTTTAGGCCCCAAGAAACTAAACCACTGTATGGCAGACGGTCTGTCAATAGTCATTAGTAAAACTCATATGATGGCCTACAAGAGAAGATACTCGTTCTATGAGGTGCTGAGAGTCCACATCTTCAAGAGGAGGCATGAAGGATAGTTCCAGAGAAAAGAACATAAGAGGAAAGGCGCATTTTTACCCGTTTACTTTATAAAAAGGCATTTTCATCCTCCAAATTAACATTCTCTCCCCCCAACACGCACATAAGCACGACCACATTTCTTCTACGTAATAATAGTGCAACGTTTCCCAAAGCAACGTTCACCACAAGTAGTACCAAAGTATCACGTATTTGGCAATTTGAGTGCTAGAAGGAGTATTTCCTGAAGGCTGTCTGAATGAGGCTGGGTTATGTACGACACTTCATAACAAAGCGAGACGCACACACAAAGCTAAAATCATCCCCGAAGTCTACTTTATCAGTCCTACGCAAAACTAACAGCGTGCCTGAGTGCACTGCAACATGCGCGTCACATCACATGCCACCTTCTTTTGAAAGCGAGCAAATGCAGTGGAAATCCATACTCAGAAATTCAGTCACTCCAAATTTTTACAAACATCTTTCCTAATTTCTGCCTGCACCAGACTTCCTCTGACATAAGACCTCGTGTTTTAGAAAACGTAAAAAAAAAAAAAAAAAAAAGAAAAGAAGAAATAAAAACTTAATGTGAACCTGCCTAGAAGCTGACGTATGTCCTTTGGAGATACTGTATTACAGTGCTGTGGCATTCCTGCTGGCATTAACTTCTTCTGGCTTATTTACGCTCTTTTCCTTACACCACCCCTCCTGATGGCCCTTTCTGCGGCACCTCAGTCCCACAGAAGACAGCCTGCAGACATCCACACTGGTTTGACATTGGCTATTTAGGTAACGTCAAGGCAATCTGGGCGCAGTGCAGGCAGATTTATAAGACCTAGAGCTGAGACACAAGAGTTACCGCAGATTGAAGAATCACCAAGTATCTGCTGAAGTGCTCTGCCCAATTTCTCTGCTCTTGGACCACCTCAAAAGAGGATAAAACAAGTTAGATTAGACTTCTTTCTTTCAAGTTGAAGATAATGTATTTTACCTTCCAGTTGCCGCAGGCTATGAGGGTGCACCAAATTGGTTTCTGGGGCTCAGCTGACGTCTGTTAATTTGTCAAGCCACAGTAACTCAATCACGCAGGCGAACCCCTAGCAATAGTCACTGCCATTATGCTAAATGCCTTATGCTAGCAATCAAAATATGGTTAGAGATATTAATGTGCCATCTTAGAAGCCGTGTTCAGCTAATACAGAAACACCGGCAAACGTGTCCGAGAACCTTTTTCTTTTCCTGCACCTCGATGGTGGTGGATCCAGCTGGGGACTTGGCTACGACCCAGCGTTACATCTCACCACGGATGGTGGTGATTCCTCCAGGAATCCCAGCATCCAGGATCTTCTTGCTCAGACAAGCGCACAAGACTGAAGCAGGGCACTGACTGATCGCTTACAATTACTGCTTTGAACTGAAGCCTGGAGTCCACGGGAGAACTCTGCTACACAGCGTTTCCCTCTAGCTACATCCAGATAAGTTAGAAACATGTTGTGACCTTCTATATTTATTTTTCCCCCAGAAAAAAAAAAAAAAAAAACCCACAAACCAGAAATCTTTATTTTTCTCCTCTCTGATTTAACAAGCATACTTGAGGTTCAGTATTACGTTGGGTCTTCTTTTTTAATTTTACTCTGCATTTCATTGTATGTTACTACTTACATATTAAACTAATTACTAAAGTTGCTGTTCATCATGCAAGCTGGTAAAAGTATTCCATCCCTGTAAATTTTTTGGTTGTTGGGTTTGGTTTTTTTGTTTTTGTTTTTGTCAAAGCATGTACCACACTTTATAGCTCTGGGCTTCACCTCATTATTTCAAAATAGGCTCCTTAATTGACAATGATAACGCAAATAATTTTCTTATTGATATAGTACCTCGTGCGTAGCCGCAAGAGGAAGGCAGGTCAGGATCTCTCCTACACGCTGCAGCAGAGTGTCGGTGCCAAAAACAGCATCATGGGTACTTAGAATAATATTACTGCGCACTAACATTGTAGCCCACCAGTTTCTTTAAAAAAGCGTAAATTTATTCAACTCGCAATTTATACCACTCCCAGCCCCCTCAATCTGGTAGCAAGGAAGTTAAAGGCTTCGGGGAGTGGGATACTGACCTGGATTCTGCAAACCAGCCTAGACGGGTCCTGGTTTAGCTTTGGGCCGGTGCGTTTTTGAGAGGGCGCTGGGTACCATCAAGCCCTCCTGGAAAGCCAGGAAGGTCTAGCGCAGCTGTAAGAACAATTTACAGAGCGAGCGTCCCACGGTTATTTTCTTGACACGCCGCATAATAGCGAGAAACCGAACCCTAGACAGGTCTACAACCCAAGCAATATCTACTTCAAGCCATTCCCGTTAATACCTGTGAAAGGATTAGCGCTGCAGACAAGCCATTAGTGGCAACGATGATTATCTACTACGTGTCACGAGGGGTGACAAAAAACTAAAGTGCAAAATTAAGCTCTTTACTAGCTTAAGGAGATTTCTTGTTTAGGTGTCTGTACAAGGAGGGAGGATGGACTCCGTTTCACCTTATAAAACAAACATTAAGGATCAGTAAGACACACTGCAAGACACTCACAGGGCCTGGGTGGCCAGGCGAGATATGAAATAAAAGCTACTTTATAATAGACTTACAGTAAACAAATAACATGAATTATTTGGCGCTGATGGAAAGATTGTAAACTAGATATCCCTGAATGCTTTTAAATATCAGAGTCACTGGATCTCTTGGCAAACTTACTAAAACGTTGCATGATGCTTTCGATGTAAAATCAGCCTCCCTGGTGGATGGTAAGGGTGTCAACACTTACTTTATTTCTATCCTGCAGATGCAGACTATAACACACGGCAGATAAACTGGCTCACGTTGGCTTTTTGAAAGGTGACAGAAAGCAAGTACCCCCCTGCCGCGTCCTCAAGCCCAGCACCCAGCCAGCGCGCGTAGCCTGGAGTAGGGTCTGTCTTCCCTTGACATTCGCTTTGAAAGGGACAGTATTAGTCAACTCTGATAAATTCTGGACCAAATGTGTGATTCTCAGTAACCTGACTGCTACGCTGGGCTGCAGATGGGAAACAAACACGGCAAAGATTTCTCCCAGTCTGTCTTCCCAACAGCACTGGAGGCTTTTCTGCTCCGAATCTGCTGCGCCGGAGCTCCTTTGCTGTAGGATATCCCCTGCCAAGATATGCATTTTTAGGAGGAAAATACAGTCTGGAGTTAAAGCTGTGTGGATCAGAAGCAATCCTCCATCCTGCTCCATCTAACAGATGAAGACAAGCTTTCATTTGTCCATTGATGACATGAGTGGCTCCTACACAACTAAGTTGCCATTGAAAGGGCAATAACAGCCTCTTATATCTAAATAAATCTCTCTAAATAAAATCTAAATAAATAAATATTCTAAATCTAGCCAAATGAAAAATTAGATAAATGGTATAATGGGTTATGAAACTATATTTCCACTTAGGTGGTCAAGTCTCTGTGGGTTCCCCTGGTGAATGCCCATAAATCCACAACACAGTGGTCACAGACACTAGCGTGACTTAGAGCTTGAAATTTGTGAGCTTGGTGCAACAGTGGTTGTGTGCTCTTACGGTGTTTGGATTAAATCGGCCACGACGCCAAGGCCTGAATTTCTGAGAATGGAGATTTCACTGGGATAAAAGCATGAATTCAGTTCTAATGCGGACCGAATTATTTCCATCTCCAAAATACATCACTCTGTCACTGAAAACATGGCAAGTCCAAACTTGGTTTCCCAAACGGTGACTGACTTCCTTTGGAAATAAACACACCAGAAAAAGTTGTCTTTTGCTCCAGCTAGCCCAACAAGTTTACGTCTTGAGGTTTTAACAGAGCACTTAGAATACATAGAATTACAGCCACCTTCACAGATCAATCTCTCGGTGACCAGATAGCGTTCTTTGGTTTTGACATCTTCCCTCAGGGTGCCCCCTGCACCCGTATCTTCCCCAAACTAGTTGCGCAAATACTTCTGATTTTTGTCTCGAATCATCCTAAATATTAAGTTCCCCTGTTTATGTGCAACCGCTTCTCACGGCTTCAACTGCAGCATTGCCTGAAGATAGGTTAAAATGTAGTGCTCTTTAGCAATAACACTAGTTCCGTAAACCTCCGTTAGGCCTTTAAAAAACCTGCTGCAGAGTGGAAAAAATTCCCTATTACATTCTCTCTGCTTTCCAGCTGTCATTAATGGGAATGAGCCGTGCTGCTTCCCGAGCTACCCAGCACTCATGTCAGCATCCCACGCCGCCGGGAAAGGGCAACCCAATGCAAAGGCAATGCAAAAAACCAAGGCTTTAAGAGCAACCCAACTCCTTTTTTTGTCTGTTAGAAAACTATATCCACTGTAAAGTCAGGTTTTAGCCTTCAGAGTAACCGTTCAAGAACGGTTTACTGATGATAAAACTGGCATCTATCGTGCCTTTCAACAGGTGAACTATCTAATAAGCAGCAGAGTCCCTGTGCTAAAGAGATTACGCTCTGAAGCGCCGAATGTAGTAAAATGCCGCGTTAAATTTAGCAGGTGCTCGGTCTGCGTTTATTAAGTGATTATTCCCCGTGCTGCTGCTTCCCTCCCTTCTACTTTGAAAACCTCGAGTTTGCTTCTGCAATGACTCTTGCCGTGTCTTTGAGCTCCCTCTCCACTGAGGAAATTCACCGCTGCTCCACCAAAGGCCCGTAAGATCAGGTAATTGCGGTTAAGAGGTATTTTGAAAGCTTAAGTTGTGCTCGCCCCGGCTCTCCGCGCCGGAATGAATTTCACTCCCCGTTTACGTGCACATTCGAAGGCTCTAGAGTGTTTCAGCCTCTCAAATTGTCTTTTTGTTCTTTTTATTGCGTGTAAGGCTAAGCGCTTGAGTCATGGCATTTTTGTGTTGATTGGAGAGGGAAGGAAGCACTTCTAAGGAATTACGATGTTTTCTAAATAATTCTAAATAGATATTAAGAAAAATATATTACACAAAGTGGCTGAACCTACTTCAACCCACTTCTGATGTTTGTGTGTGGTTTTTTTTTAATCTTTCATGCACATTTATAAGAAAATTAGCTTACTTTGCCTCAAATTAAAAACTGGATTTAACTTATTCTCTATCCTCCAATACATATTATATCTGTATAGCTGTATAGTTGCCGTTACATAGATGCACTGTGTAGAAAAAACTCCCTCAGACCAAGCTCTTTCCAGAGCCAAAACATAAGTATATACGGTTTACTAATTCTAAAAGATATCCTTTTCATTTTTTTTATTAAGCAGCATAGTGTTTATTTAGTATTCATGTATATTGTTTCTTTACTGATAACTCAGTATGGCTTCAGCTTTGCTTACTTCTTCCCGAGCCTACCGCCTGAGCAATTATCCCACGTGGGATTTATAAATACAGGGTCGCAGATTTACCTGTAGCAGCACACTTATTTGCCAGTGATGAAAGCCGGCAGGGGGGGAAACACCAACGCCAAACTAACAAGAACATCAAATTTAATCACAATAACTATTTTTTTTAATGAGAATTTATACGAAGGAAGGTATTTTATGGCTATCATGAGAGACTTCACCTATAAAAGACTGAGATGCCTGCATTCATGCAGTACATTTGCTGCACCTTCCATTGCCCAAAGCAACTCCCTATATACAAAATTTTCTTTCTTTTCTTTTTTTTTTTTATAAACGTCCTGAAAAGCAAAATATAAAAATCCTGTGTGTTCTTCAGCATTGCTACAGGGGTTAAATTGTTAATGCTTTACTTTCACTCTAGTTTTTTATCAAACTTTCTTTTTTCTCTCCCTGGGGATAAACAAATGGACAGCTTTCCTCTCTAGTATTCCTCCTTCCATTACCATCACAGCAGAATGCATCTGAGACTATAATAATTCAGTGATGAAATACAAAATGTCGCAATGCCATCTCTCTTAAAGTGAACTGAGATTTTGTTATGCCATTTTAGGTGCACTAATAGCTCCTAAAGTCCCATGGAGTATCTTAATGTGAATTTAATGAGCTGATAGCATATAAATGACAGTACTGTGAGGGTGAAGGTGACATAACCTTTTTCCTTCTATTTGATGTTTGTCTTTGAAAAAATACAGATCTTTTCAAAACGTACTGCATTATTACAAAGTGCTGCATCATTCAGCAAGGAGGCTACCATTGTTTTATCATTTTAAAGCCCTTTTTTGCGCTCTTCATGGCAAACAAAAGCACTTTTTAGTTCACCATTACGCTAATTAAAAATCTAAACATTTCACATTGCAGCACACTGCCAAGACGTGGCACTCCGGTGCCCATGGCCATGTTGTGGTGTGCACGTCCAGTGACAACCCATCTTTTTTATCACGCGTCGATGCCAGTCCTGGTAGCACGGAACCAGTAAAATCATGTACGAATCACACGGAAACCATCCGTCTTTATTTCCCGGGTTTCATCTTTTTTTCTCCCATCAAGGAGAACGCTAAGAGGTCTACTCATCATTGCTGACTCCCAAACTCCGTGTCATTACCGGAGCGTTGTCATTTATAACGAGTTGCCTCCCCTCGCTCGACGGTGTCACACCCCATTGTGCGCCCAAATCCCAATCACCTTCCGCGCGGTAATGAACTGTGATCCCATCAGCACTGGCTTGGATCAGCCCTGACACCGCCGCACACAGGGGAGGAAGGGACCGACGGTAAAAGATAAATATATTGGTAATCAGATAGCAGCAGACGTATAGAAAACATAACTGGCAGATTAAGGAGGTAACCGAATGGATGAGGTTATTAAAGTTTGCCAGAGTGCAGCAATCATCTAGCTTTTCCACTGCAGTTCGAAGTATTCTCCTTAAAACCTTTAATTCAAGCTTAAGAAATGACACCTCGGGGGTTTTATTCCCCCTGACCTAAACACTTGGAGACACGGCAGCCAATGATTTGATCACTTCTGCGCTAAATACTTTGCAGCGCGAAAAATGACTGTCGTTGCTCATTCACCAGATATTATAAACATATTCCTCCTAAGCGATGCATACATCCCAGAAATTATTTATTATTTTAAAAATTTATCCTGAGCAGAACTTTCTTTTAATTTTATGCTCGTTAGCTGAATTTAGATCAAGGATTCATTTGGGTTGGTTTATTAACTTTAAACCACGTGTAGGACAGATTATGAGTTAGTTCTGAAGACTGTGTATTTTCTATATTTTCTTACAGTCCCACTGCTGCTACATGCAGTACATAAGACTAAGTGAATTAAATTTATAAACGTTATTCCTTCCACCAGTAGAAACGATTACATTTGCGCTCCTGAGAATGATGTACCTTGGGCTGCGTTTGACAAAGGATAAATAAATAAATAAAAAATAAGCAGCTTACGTGTTTCAGAAAGTTGGAATTTTGGCAATGTGTGAAATTTGTTTAGAAAAACCTTGTCGTTGCCAGGTGACAAGGCAAAACATATCACATATGCTTAACAACCGGCTTGTACATATTTTGTCTTTCCAAGGTTTCTAGGGCTGGTCAGGCACAATGATGCATTACAGCTGAAGGAGCTTCCAGCAGGGACAAATGTTTGTCTCTTTCCAAAAGAATTTTCCTAATCCTTAAGAAAAACAACTCAATATTTCTCATTGTTTGATGATTGAGTCAGGATTAATTCTGTTCAAAATTCAGCGTGTTACGAGTCATAACACATATATCGTCTCTGCCGAGGATGCATACTACTGGTTTGCTGGCACATGGTGTTTGTTAGCATTTCGTGGGACAGTACGAGCAGTAGTTCTGCTAATACGTACAAATTTCTTACAACAGTCTGACATCCTCTCCCGGCTCTACTGTCAGACAACGACCCAAGCAGTGTAAAAACCTATGGATGGCTAAGGATCAATGATAATAACATGTTAAAACTTAGATCCTACTACTTACAAAAGCTACTGTTGCCATAGTCCGAGCACCGTAGGATCCCTGATGTTTCCATTCCGTCAGCACTTCATTCCACTGCTGAACATCTTCATTTCAGAGGAACTGAATGATAAATCAAGATCATAGAGCAAGTCAGAGACAGAGCAGAAAAAAGCCAGCCATCCTGCACTCACATTCCCCTGAAATCAGGCATCGTCACCAGAGACCCATCCTTCCCCTCCCAAAACTCAGCCCTTGCTGTGAACATTTACACGTATCCCATGGCCCGTAGTTGGAGTTAATGGGCTTCACACATGTGAAATTAATTGTGGGGATAATTCTGAAATGATTACCTTTTCTTGGAACCCCAGTCAACAACTATTCTAATAAATCATGGTGCTGCTCGCGTTATAATGATCGTCAGTAATCAAACGCATCTGTATACTCAGCCTGTTTGCTCACTTGAAGTCAAAATATTAAAAGGTGTCCGAGTTCCCATGTGCCTAACACACAATATGGACACAGAGGACCTGTCTACTCTCTTCCAAGGCCCCTGTTCTAGCTGCAATTACAAACTGTTTGTGCCATTATGCAAACTTTAATCCCAATTCCAATCTCTTTTAGAAAAAGCGTCTCGTGTTCATGGCTACATACTCCAAGTATTCCGAGTTTTTATTTTCCTCCCTCTTTTTTTAACATTCCAGTTTCTAGTGGCCCTCAAAGGAAAATTCCGCATGACTCCTGAGATTAAAATGTTTTTCTTCTAATTACAGTTGTCAGTAGGAAGCAATAAATCAGTTTTCAAACAGCATCACCAATTCATGTAGAACAACGAGCCGTCATTTCATCATTTCTGTGCGGCATGGAGGGGCTGCCCTCGTGTCTTCTGCACACCTAGATGAACATCAGTTTTTATTCAGGTTGGATTTGGTACCAGAAATTTATCTTCTCTCCACACTAGTCTTTATAAATCTGCCACCCCTTTCTTCCAACCTTCTGCAGCTATTCCCACCTACCCTGGGGAGAAAAAACGAGAACACACGGAAAACTCAACCCTAAAAGACTCGTATTTTCTCTCTATTGGAGAGTACAACTTCTTGAATGATATATCCAGTAGGAAGGCTTGTGCCTTCAAATTCCAGTTTGCTCTCCCTGCCAGTAAACCATGCACGCCAGCAAACCAATTTCCTAGAATCCTCATCAAAAGACAGCAACAAAGGGCTATAATGACGGCCAAATGAAACTTATTTAAAAGGGAAAAAAAGACCATGCACAAAACCTTTCTGCATTACTGCCCAGATGTGCTATGCCTCTACCTGCAGCTGTTAATATTCACTGGCCCTCTAACTCCTTAAAAATTTAGACTTTTTTTTTTTTTTTTACTTCCTTTGCTTTTTCATCGTAGATTATACCCCGTTGCAGTACAAGGCATCCATTTACACAGTGTAAACTTACACGGTGAGATATGATCCCAGATGAGGTATTGCCTCAAACAGAAAATGAAAAATATTCCATGCATTTTAAACATGAATCAAAGATCATAAGTTACACAAATGCGTAATACATTTCTGCTATTCTCTGGCAGGAAAGAAAAACAAAACTGGCAGCTATAGCAATTGTATCATGGTAATTATTGAGAGAAATAATTATACAAAAACCTGTTCAAATTATATATGGGATGGAATGACTCAAAGTGAGAAGAATTTAAAGTGATAGCTAATACTTCAACAAACCTCACTGTATGACACCGGGCAGCAAAATCAGACAAATAAATGCATCTGCTGAAATCTTTCTGCCCTCTGAAGTTGGTAAAAAGTGGACAAAAAGCAACTATTCTCACTCGGTGGGATGTCAGGGCTTATCGGGGAGGCTCCCAGCCGCCCAGGGCACAAGTGCTCCCGCACAGAGGGAAGAAGGAAGCCCTAACATGATTTTATCCTAAACAGACTGTAATCACTTATTTCTAATCATTCAATATCAGTCCTCCCTCAGCTGCCGGTGGGGACAAGCTGCAGGTGGGAAGAACCCCATTGGAGGTCAGAAACGGAGTGAGATGTTGCAACAAAGCCAGGTAGCCCCACAGCACCAAGGCTCAGCCCGAATTGTCACCTGCATCGCTAAGATCTTTTCCATCCGTACCCAAAGCTAAGGCTTCTTGTCCAAGAGGTTTCCATCTGCGGTTCTGATTGCTGTGACTGCCCTCATCCCATCTCCCTGGTGCCTACGTCACTCTGGGCGAAGCATGCAGTCAAGGAGAACTCACCACCTCTTCTCTTTTTTTTTTTTTTTCCTGAATCTCCTCCTGGCTTTCCTGCATTACATTCGAGCTTCTTGGGTTTTATTCTGTTCCAGATCTTGCTGCTCAAGCACCTCTCCCTATTTTCAAAACTTCTGCTTCTGTCATGTCCCCTTCCTCCTTCCACCCAGTTTGTAAACCTCTGTCCTCAACTGGACGCCTCGGCCAAAGCCCTTCTCAAGATAACAGGTTTTTCGTTATGTGTACATGAAAAAATACAGAGATCCTTAATTTATCTCCATTAGCTACAAACATTTTCCCCAATTATTCCTTCTAACGCGTTACATTATCTTACATCCGTGTTGCTATTTCACTTCTGCAAAATAGCTTCGCTTATTGCATCTTATTTGAAATTGGTGTGACTCAGCTGAGGACAAGGATCACAGGCGTTTATGTGTACCGTAAATACACATTTGATTGCTGCAAGTTGAAATAATAAATGCTGTGAAATAAAAGTGTTATTGATTTCCTGGGACAACAATTTAGCAATGAGAAAAACAGACAGTAAAATATTACTTCGGTTTATCTTAAAAGTTTCTCTCTTTGCACAGACCACTCGTACAGTCAAAGCTGCACATGCACTGTCCTGTATTAATAATAACTTTCAAAGTTTGTATTCTAAGAGCTTTGGAAGAGTCAGCTACTACCAAACCTTCGTCTTCCAATGCAACACCGGTCCACCAAAGCTTTCCTTGTACGTGACACAGAGCTTCAAGAAAGACTTTAGACAATTCGGGCTTTTCAGGAAATACCTAAAGCATCACTTCTCAAAGACATCGGTAGAGATCAGACTATTTTGTGTCGCTGAGTCTACCTGCGTTACAAAAAATCCCAGATCTTACCCCCAGTCAAGGTCCTGCCACTGGATCCTCATTGCATCTGTACTGTTTGTCCCAAATAAAGGCAAAATAGCAAGGCAAATTTTTTCGCATCACCTTAGAGTTGCACAATACAAATTGAAATCTCTGGCCTTTGGATAACTGATGCCACAATTAATTCAGTCTGTTGAGCAGCCTGCATCAACTTACTTTCTAGTGAGTTTACTACTGAAAAAAAACTTATGTCATGTTACTATTTTTTTCTTCACTTTGCAGTCATCACACATAAAATCCATTCGCTGAGTGTTTCTCTTTCGTTCTTGAGGTACGCAAAATGGAAACAGTATGCTCAAGGGCTCAGGAAATATTGCAGAGAGAGGATTAGTCCATCAGCTCTGACCCAACAGAGGCTTTCTTGTCAGATGTTACTACCTGCCTCTGACCTCCTCTTCATGGACCATTTCATTGTATGGTTTGAATTTTAGGTCTCGTATCGTGTTCGCAGTTGTGAATACCGTACAAAACTCACTCCCTAAAATTCTGCTTGCTGGTGAAAATGCAGAGAGAAAGGTGGCAAAAGCTACAGGATACAAGTAAAAATGTCAAAGACAGAAAAAGACTGTTCTGCTGACAAGCAAATTATAGGCAGTGCAACTTACTCAACCTGACATATCTAAAAAGTTCCTTTTTCTGAAAAGAAAAAAAAAAGTTGATATTATTTAACAAGGTTCACATAGCCTTGTGGTTCTAAAGTCCAGCCCAGCTCAAAAAACAAGCTTTTTTTTTTTTTTTTGCGCAGAGGGAAAAGTAGTGAGTGATTCATAGGATTTGCAGTTAATACTACCATTCTTTCAGTGTTCGGATATCGCATTTATTTCTTCAATGCCCATAACCAGCTCGCTGTGTTCTTTCTAATTAAATTAGCTTCCACTATACAGTCCTTCAGTGTTACAGTGTTCTAGGAAACAAATACAGTGCCATAAAACCAAAAGCCCACTACGGACTCAGACAGTTAGACAGTCGCCCAAAATTGAAATTGGGATGATACTTGCAGGAAAGTAATAACGTATAGATATTTAATTTGGGGTATTATGCGTCTCCCAGTGTCGCTTTCTTTAGTGGTTTTACCCTCTGAACACCTCTATGAGATAGGGAGCTGCTATTATCCCTAATTTAGGGATACAGACCTGAAACACAGAGTACAGTTGATTTGCTCATGGTGACACGTGGAGCCCGTGACAACCTTGGGATCTGGGAACAGATGTCCCACACTTTAGCATCCTACCCCCGGGCCCAGTTGTCCTTATTGCAAATGAGTTTCCCCTGGAAACACTGTACAGGAACCTTTTTAGTGACGTTGGGAGAACCAGGGAAGATATTTGTGTTCTTATAGAATAAAATCAAAGTCAAACGCCTGCATGCAGTGTAGGGAAGATGTGGCAAATATTTCGGGTTTTTGCCTTACAGGAAACTGCTGAGGCTTCCAAGACAGGAAGACTAGGCAACTATTTTTATTTTGCTTTTATTGAGAAAGGCGAGTTATAAATTTGGGAAGAGGAAGCTCTTATTCCAAGAAGTCATTAATTTCCATATCCCAAGCCAAGAACTCTCACACTGTGGGTTACAAGGTCACCGAAGAAGTTGTTAGCAATGTTGCTATTCCCATCGCCTTTGTTAGGGTTAACACCTTCTGCAAAGCACAATCAACTTTTAAGGCACAATATAAAACTTTAATAGCGCTCGTAATTAGTGCCAACAGTGGTAGTTTCTGTGATGTCTACGAGGGCCTTAGTTAGGGACCATAAATTCCATTTCACTTGGGTCAACCATCTATCAGGTGATAACTACTGTTGCCTGCTCCCCACCTGGACTAGCTGCAGCGTGAAGCTGCAATCGCCTCTGAACACTGCTTAATCTTACAACATGTCACAATAGACGTGTTTGTCGGGGTATCTGGCAGCAGCCTTGGCCTTACTATCAGGGCACGAACGCTGTTGCGCGTATTTTATTATCACATTGTGAAACGCATATTGAGTTACGTTGCCTCGATAAACCACGCAAAAATAATGACGCTGGCGTAGCAGTGACTGGGATTTACAACTCATGCTTCCGAGCACCTTTACTGCACAAAAAACCTGTTTATTAGCACAACTTTTCCCTTTGTATGTTGTGTTTACTTGTTTCCCAGCAGGGTCTGCTGATGTTAATGGACTCACAGCAGTACATTCTACTTCTGTTATTACAGGTCTAATTCAGTCATTAACATTTCATTAATGGACTGGCCTCCTAGCTGTTTGCATGGCTGTCTAGATATTGATGAGCTTTCTAGTATAGAAAACTGGTATTTAAGGCAGACTCTTAAAGGTTTATTAAAATGCTAGTGAATCCTCATAGCATTCTGTCATTTATTTTAGAAGATAAAAGCCAAACCCTTGAGCAAATTTGCCTTGCAAAAGTTGTCAGCACCTGAACAGAAAACAAATTCCACGCAAAAATCCGAAGGAGAGGGGGAAAAAAAAAAAAAAGATTCCACAGTTACATCACCTGGATACAAGAGTCTTCAGTTCCTGCCTTAAAACCACTGCGGCTCAGCGCTGCCAAGTCCGCTGTGCTCCACCTTGGAAGGAACTGCACTTCGGTGGGACACAAATTGATTCCTTTTTCCACCTCACAAGGGTGTTCTGCAGCTTCACTAGCTCACATTTTCAGACTCTGTACTGGAGTTTGTAATCCTTCCCACAACCTACTCCATCGGGAGCAGCCTTACTGGCACCAGTGGAATTTGTCAAACTGCTCAGAATAACAAGGCAGTAGTTTTGGGGACCTCTGGCAGTATCGCAAAAGAGGAAGACTTATCACAATTTGTAGACTTCAGTAATTTTTCTAGCTCTATCAACAGAGTAGTGGAATCTAGTTATAAAACAATCTAGGTAATATCCGTACCCCAGTGGAAGGTAAGTGAAATTGCTCGATGGAGTTAGGAGGTGCTTCCTTTTACCGCGTCTCTGCTTTTTCCCCATTAAAAGGAACGTGTATTTTCAGGCACCACAGAGAATTGCAATATACTGCATCGTATCGTATGAGTGTCTAATGCAAGTGCTTTTGTGGAAATTACTAATTTGATATCATAATTATGCTTGTAATATAAAATTATTAAGCACTGTCGTTTTGCACAGCAAATGGAACTTATATTGATGTAATAAAATGTATTTCAATTCCATTACAATAACTTTATCATATTCTTTAATGGTACCCACGGTTAACAAAAATAAGATAGAGCCAGGAAAAACACAATTGGTGGGTACCCTGTACTACAATATTAGCTGACAATAGATATAATTCGTAAACACCTGCAACTTATATTTGTTTTTGTTAGAGAATGAGATGTTAAAAAGTAGAGGTAGAATTAGAGGCCAGTAAACAAAATCCCTGGTGTAAGTTCCCTTAATAAATTCGGCATTATACATGCCTTTGACTTCTGCTTTATAAATGGGGCTATAAATATTATTGATCCCAAATTCATATATTTTTTTTTTAAGGATCTTACTAGCTCAGTCAGTCAGAACTATGCCAGGATGACACGAAAATAGATCTCTTATTACGAAACCTGAAGCTTATTATCTTGATAAATGTAGCTATGTTTGAGAAATCAGAGGGTGGGGGGTGCAAAGAGAAAGGAGGGACACTGGGTTTTAATACAAATATGTTCAAGTGTTTTTCTCCTCTGTAGAACAGTCAGAGCCCAGAATGTATCAACTACTTATTTAACAGAGGAAAAGGAAAAAGAAGAAAAAAAAAAAAAAGAATTATGAGAAAGGATGCCAAATCTTCATCTAAACATTTTCATCTAGGTTTCTTTTGTCTGTCAGGGTAAATAAAATGAAGAAACAAACCACAACTAGAGGGAGGAAAAAAAAAGGCAGTCAGCTAAAATGTCATGACTTGCTTCTCTGCAGGTGTCAACTTGACTTCACTGAAATGGCATACGACTTTGATTTTCTCATCAGGAAAAAATGTTTATTCCCTCCACCAGACCTAACAGATAAGAACGTACTGTGTGTAACATCGCATATTTTGATACTGTGGATTTCTGCGTATAACTATTCTTGAGACACATGCTAAAAATATTTTGTGTGCTTTGCCTTGCGTTGTTGTAATGAATTATTAAATTGAGCTGTTACTTTCTCATTAAACTGGCAGTCTTAATAATTTAAACACTGGTCTTTAAGGGACTTACTGTATATTGATGATCTTCACAGGAAGAAAGAGAACCTCCCAATTATTTTATATCTGTCTTGATTTTGTTTTTCCTTTTAATGTATTGCATGGCATATCACGCATTACTATATGCCCATATTATTTTAGCATGCCCGACAAGATTTCTATACATTTGATTGGTCATTGAGAATTTAGCTGGCTTTTATTCTTTTAGCCAGTATTTCCAGTTATGGGAAACTCATACTTTCTGAATGTTCAAGTGTACCTTATGGGTAAAGGCTCAATTTTCTTTAGGAAATGAGGTAGGAAATAACCTTCAAAGTTGTTATATGAGCATGTGGCAATTTATAGCGGACCACTGGTCCATTTGGATGGCAACCTTCCTGCAACTGAGCAATATTTGATGCTCCAAAGAAAAACCAAAAGCTGAGAGACGTGTGAAAGAGTTCAAAAGTTACAGCCTTTCTTCTCGACTAATTTGAACAAAAAATATACCTGCTTTGTGGTGACAACGGCTGAAAGTGAAGTTTTTTGAAAGCCGGTTGGCAAATCATTGAGCTTTGCTAATCACTTAAACTTTAACATTGATTAAGTTGTGGTGGGTCTTATATAGGAGCGATTGAGGATGATTCCACTGCCTTCAAGGCACACGCCTCAAGGACTCATGTTGGTATAATGGTCAGCAGCACTGGGAGCAATTGCTCTACCATCTCATTACTGCTTTGACTGCATCTCCTATACACCCCTGAAGACCACAAAGTTGTTACAGAATTTTTCATGAAAGAGATTTATATTCAACTACTATTACAACTTTTTTGGAAGGGGATGATTCTGGGTTTTTCCCCCCCTCAAGAGCTGGACGACCTTGTGAAACCACCTAGTAAGCTTCAATCTTTGAAAGCAATTTTGCCTAATTTTCTATCAACAGACTATATGGATTTCATGATCTTGAATTAACATTAATTTCACGATCACAAGCCCCAAGAGTCTGCACCCATCCCCACAGAGCATATCCTACAGTACTGCTAAAGGTATCCGGCCCAAATTTTGACATCAACTTTTGCATTATCTGTGGAAAGTCACTTACATTGCATTTCTGATTAACTATGAAATGGGAATGAGGGAAGTTTTCATCTATGTAAACAACAGTACTTCTTTAGGTGGAATATATTAAACTGAAAAACGCAAAAGTGATTTTAAAAATTCAAGTCCTTTCAATATCAACAGGAGCTTTAAAGTTAGAATCTAACACAAGAACTTAAGTAATTATTGATACAAATTCAAAATAGAGCAAATCTAGCAGTGACAAAGCCATAAGGTAAAACTCACCATCTCCTACCCAGGAAACTCAGCTACCAAAACGACAGCATTCATCACAGCGCTTAAATTTTTAGCATGTTTTGGTACGGAAGCCAGTACGATTCACACAACGTCATTCTCACTCAAATAGTTCCAAGTGACCCTCAGAAAGTACTGCTTTAGGCTTTCCCCTCTTTTGGCTTCATCTCTAGAGGAAATACAAACTTGCTTGAAAACTAACATTTTTCTAACCAATTAAGGGTTCAGTCTATTCCTCACCCATGAAATGGTGACCACCAGCAAGTAGCTTAAAAAACTACAAGAAGCGTAAGTAGATGTTTGGATTTCAGGAATTTTTAGGTCAGTCGAACGAAATTGAAAAAAACCCACAATTTTACCATTAGAAGTTCTGAGAACAATTCAACTGATAAGGTTTTTCTTGGGCTGAACTGAAACTTTCAGAAAAAAAATGAATAGACTTTTTAGGAAAAAACTTTCCCGCCAAACAAAACAGTCGGTGAATTGCAGAATAAGAAAAGAGTCTGAAGTACTGAAATTATTTAAATACATAAGAGCAATATATTGAGTCTAATGACAAAACATAAATCAATGATCTCTGAAATCTAATCCCAGGACAGACATCATTTGCATTTGTGGGTTTACGGAGTCCCGTAATCTCTGTGGGCCTCACTCAATTACGCCACAAAACAACAAAGCAAGAACTTTTTCAAAATACCTGCCCAAAAGCCAGAACTCTCACAGTCTTCCTGTGGTAGAACTAGAGATGACAAAAAATCAGAAATCTGGGGGGTAAATTGATGTTTACGATCCATGGTCATGTAACACCGATGCTCATTTTACACAGCACAACCGAGGCAAGATTACAAAATATTAACTTCAAACATCACATAAAGTATGAATAATCTTCATTGCTACAAATTTTATAAATGCATCATATTTCTTTCCCACATATGTCCTTGTAGCCTCATAAAACAAACTGTTTCATTATATGATTATGGGTTTGTGTATATATATCACAAAATGTTAGCTACTGCAAAAAATAAGAAAATAGATTTTGACATTGGAGAATTATTTTTCTACTCTACCGTGCCTTTGGATCTAAAGGCAGAGCTACTCGGCTGTTTAATCTGGCCTGAGTCCAGGACTGCATACAATGGTGAGGGATGCCAAGAACAGCGATGCCACATGAAACAGAAGTTTATCTTCCACAAACTCAAAATGATCACTGGGCAATTTGTATCTTAACTGATATAAAGAACAATCTCTCTTAGATTCCTTGTCTGGTCAGGAGTCATTTTCATTTGGACAACTGAATTTTGTTCTTATTAATAAGATGTAGGAGTTCCTGTGATCACTGCACAGCTTTTGACAGCCCTTCCTTACCACGTCCACTGAAATGCACGGCCCCACCTTCCCTGAGCACGTCTTTCCATCCTTAACTACACCAGAGGGTCACAGATCGCAGCGAAGAGACATTAAATATTTTTTCTTCCTCATGCAGACAACCTCTTAAGTGTTGAAATCTAAATATATATGAAAAAGAAACACTCTTTGTCCAGTTTGCACCTCATCACTAGTTTAAACCATCAAGGTAGGAAACCCTGTGTGCTTTCTGTCCTTCATTGTGAAGTAGCCATATACTGCCACCCTTTTAATCCGGCCACAATTCAGACTGCTATCGTTATCAGTTTATTAGCTTTCAAGAGGGTTAGGTGATTTGAGAGGTACTATACGTAGAAAATGGTAGGAAAGCAGTTACAACATCAAATTTGTGTGGAATATCACATGATTATATTTTTAGTTAGAATACGGAAAAAAAAACCTCAACTTTTCATTCTCATTCTTAGACAAAATTCCTCCCTACTTCTGTGAATGCCCAAAGTCACAGCTCCGTTGCCTAGTGGAGAGAAGACAATAAAGGTTTTCAGAGAGCGCCACGCATGTCTCAGTAGTTGTGCAAATCAGTTTTTTCATTACTGAACTTAATACCATTAGCAGGTATTTCTCCTTCGGAGTACACAAACCAGGTGAGTGTTTAATCGCATCCCTGATCACTCATTACTGCCTTCTGATGATTCCTGCCTCACAGTACCAGCCCAAGCATCCCAGATAACCTGGATAAATAATTATTTCAAGGTTGTTGGCCCCACGTGAGTCCAAACATATTCGAACTTGTTTTCTCTTTGTAGCTAAGGATCCCTACTGACAGATTGCTAAACTCCCTTATTTAATTGTCAATAACTGCTTCATAAATAAAGTAAAATTTCATCTTTATATTTCCATTTGAAAATTCTCTCTCCTACTTGTTCAGCTTTCTCTACATGGAGACCTCAGTAACTATTAGAGGTCAGATAATCACACCCTGCAAGGAATTTTCCAAGTTCTACAGCCTTACTGGATATCAAAATTATACATTGGAACCAGGTAAGATCCTGCATTTGCAATCAATTATCATAGGGGAATAAATTCCACTCACTGAAGATGTTATTGTTTTATTTTTGATGTTCAATAGTAGGTTCTTTGAAGAGCCATAAGACAGAAGAGTCCATAGCTTGAGAAGTAACGCTTCACCAAATTAAGTGTTTGTGTTATTGAAACGTAACACTGGGATATGTTTGAGCTTGAAGCAGGTACATTAGATAATCTGTTCAGTGGTCATATGAACATTTAGAGGACTAAAGATAGGATACACGATTGCTGCGGGAGGTGGGAATTAAAATTAAAGAGTTTTCCCTAAGATGTATGAAAAGTACCTTATCAATAGTTTTACACTGACTCCTCAAGAAAAGTAAGAAGCCCACCAAAGGAAGGATTTTCATTATATCATAGAACTTGATCAACATTCAGATAAGACAGGAAGAAAGAGAACAAAATCTTGGATATGGTATTTATGCTCATTACCATCATCTGGTATCCTGCAAAAAACCCAACACCCAGCAAATGGAAGCAAACAACCACAAACCATTTAAGAATAATATAAAGAATTTGTATCTCACCTGCAGCATCTATCCACTTTTTCCACCTGAAAACATTTCCGTTTCAGTGGAATTTTAAATTTGGCAGAAATATTTAAATAATAATATTTTGTTTGTAGTAGGCAAGAAAACCTTCTCCTGACATGGAGACACTGAAGCACCTCCTGATACATTAGGAATGCCCTGCAAGGAGATACTCCAGCTTTTATTCTCTGACATACCCTTGATGAAAATGGGCTTTAAAAGCCCAGCTCCAGGCACTCCCATTTGCTGCCACTGGAGGGTTTAAATAGATGACAAGATGGGGCACACCTGCCACATCACATGAACGTGGGCTACTCAGTACCCGTGTCTCCTTGCCCAACGAAAGGTGATTCTTGCATGACAGAGAACTATGAGTTTAAACCAAAAGAACATGTAAGGAGGTTATTTTACAAGCAGTATACGCGTAGATAGGGTCTAACAAACTGGTTTCTGCAACAAGGCCCATGTATAAAATAGCAGGTACTTGGTGATGCTGCAGGTGGTGTGGGTTCTCAGGTTCCACGTTATAACTGCTGGTCAGATCTTCCAGCTCTCGCACTCGATGCAGTCATTTTCAGCTGTGCAAAACGGACACAAACGTTAAGTGTCCTGGCGTGGTATCGTTCTGCAAATGCTTTGGATGGGTGTGAAACATTGGGAAGGCGTAAGGCTGTAGAAAAGCGGACTCATTAGAAAAATGTAGAGCAGCATAGCAGAATTGTCCATTTCTATGGCCATAAAAATACTTGCAATAAGGAAAAAAAAACAATCAGAGGAAGACTAAAGAGGGGCATTATCATTTAGTGGATAATTGTGTACAACCTTCTTGAGGCGATAAAATAAAGATACAACTAAAATGGAAGGGAATTACTGGTTGGTGCAGTGTCTGTTGAAGCTATTAAAACATTAAATGTTTTTCCTAGTGAAACGGCAGAAACCTTGACACTTGGAGGGGCATATTAAATGAGATTCAAGAAGACAGTGGGAATATAAAATGAGCCCCAGAAGATATCAGACCAGACAACCTTCCAGTCTGCACCACCATGTCTAACAGACCACCATTTCAACATTCCAATAGTGCTGTTTTCTGCCGCTGGTCCCCGTGGCCATGCCTGCATTGGGCATCACAGACTCCGTTCCTCTCCAGAAGGACGTGGGAACCGCTCAGCCAAGTGCTATAAAGGGAACGTCACCACCTCTTGATGTGTGAGCGCCGGAATTTATGTGAGGAGCAGACACCAGCAAGCGAACACAGCTGTTCCAGGCATTCCGCGCCTTTTCATCCCTGAACACTTCGAGGCCTCCAGAAAGACACCCTGGGAGGTTGCAGAGCACCGCGCAGGTGGAAAGGGACCTCTTTTAGCATTTTATAATGATTTTCAGCCCCAGGGCTGCATATTACAATGGGGTTTCACTTGGTAGCACGTTACCTCTTTCCCTGTGTACAGAACCACCTCGCAGGTTCACCTCCCCCGCCTTCAAGGTTCAAGGCAAATGCACAAGACATTCCCAAAGCCGTGGGAACTGCACTCAGTTTTGCTAAGCTTTTCTGTACCGTTTTAATGAAAACTCACTATGGTTTTAATAGAAAGAAAATACCTTAAACAGGCCTTTAACAAGAAATAAAAGAGAGGCAACCCCCCCCCCATTATATGTGAAGTTTGACCAGACTTAGTGAAAAAAAAGACCACAGCATCCAAATTTAAACCCCAGCAAACTCTGTCGCCATAAGATTACGAGGAAGACTTAAAATTCAGGTCTCCTGTCTGGAAAAAGTATTACAGGAATATATTCTGAACTTTGCACAGTTAATTTTTGTTAGAAATTAGATATATCATAAGATTTATTGAGATGCTTCATGTTTAATAAAATACTCATAACAGCCTGTGATATTTCACAGGATAAATAACAGGATTGTTAACTGTATTTGTATAGCAGGTCTAAGAATAATAAATGGCTCATTCAATAACAAACTGACAACGAGTTATTTCAGGTTATAAAAATGCGTGAGATAAGAGTCAAAATGACAAAACTCAAAGGATCAGAAATTCTAGGGCAGACAATGCCTGAGTCCAAACCCAGGTTACCCCAATCCAAGCATCTCTTAAACTCAAACCACTCGAAATAAGCTGATGGAAATTTCCACATAAAGTATTTTCCAAGCCAAATCCACAACAGGACAGCGGAAGCAACTGTTCTTTTATTTCCTACACAGCCAAAGACATCTCAATCTTCTCATGTTATTCAAATCTAATAAAAGATTAATATCCTTTTAGAATAAAATAATATAAAAGTATCTGAAAGATAAACACAGAACAATTATTCATCCTGGCTATGTCCCTCAAAGAGCACATGAACAGAGAAAGTTCAATACTTTTTAAAAAGTACGTTCTTTCGAAAATATTAACAAGTGAAGAGTCTCTGAGTATATTTGACTTCTAAGCAAGTTGCTTTCTTTTTTGGAAATGCTGAGAAGGCAGACACTCGTAGTGAGGTCAATGAGACTTACTGATTGCACAGTGTTACGGAAAATTAGGCTACTTATTTGGGAACTAAATTTGGATTTTAAGAAGTCACACTTTTGAGCATTTTGGAGCTGGCCTACATTTTTTTAAAGAAAAGTTTGAGACTCGGAGCAACAACTTTCCAGAAGAACAAAATATTTATTATGTCCTTCGTAGCAATTAAAGGCAATTCACATAATCTGAAAAAGATGATCTGGGCGAGGAGGAGGAGACTGGCTACACTTCCATTTTTCCTGTAACAAAAAGCCATTTTGCAATCCACTCGACATCCTTAGGGTGCCTGCAATTCTTGTTGGCTTTGACTCTGAGGTGTCTAGAGGACATGGAGTGGGTCCCCAAGATGGTATGTGCCACATGGATTTGCCTCTCACCTGTATGCCAGGATAAAAAACGATGGAGACGAGGCAGCTTAAAGAAAGGGATGTAAATAAACACTTTCTTTGTTCTACTGTAACTATTAAAATTTAAAGAACGCTCCCTCCAAAAGTCATTCCCATGTATTTTATCAGAGACAGTTTATTTCTAAAGTTTGCCTGTCCAAACCTCAGCAGGAAGCTGAGCTGTCGATATTGTTTAGGACTTTGATGTTCCCCAGTAATAACGTAAACTGACTAAATAACAACAACTTTCCCCAAAAAAAATTTTTTTAAAACGCTACATAGCTAGCCATTTTAAACTAAAACAACTGCTATTGCTATCAATTTAAGTAATCACTTTCCCAGCTGACAGATGCAAAGCTCTCCGTTCAGATAATGACTTTTCCAGCTGACGAGAGTCAGGGAACAGGAAGTGTATGTGGGGATAAGTGTTTGGGAATTAGAGGACAGCCAAAGTTTGCGGCTACCTGTATTGTCTGAATGAGGTTAGTTTACCTCTATCGGCACATTTCTACCTGAAATCAGCAAAAATAAACATTTAAAATGTGCTTAGTGCAGCAGTGTACTTGTGCACAGTGCTAGGCAACCTTAAAAGTTTTTTGGTTTTTTTTAATTTTCTGTCTGAGAGCAAAATCATTACATCAGCCAGTAGCTGCAGTTTTCAAGAGTGCTTTTACAGGGCACGGAGAAATGGTACATGCTGTATTGTTTCTGCCTGCACTTCAGCCAAACCTGTTCCCCGATTCTCAGCAGTGTTGGAAATGCAGTGCCTCCTGGCTACGAAAGAACCCATCTTTTTCGAAACATGGCCCAAGTAGACAACTGGCAAAATACGTGCTATATTCATACGATTCGCTGTCCTATGAAGTATAAGGAGGTTACTACCAACCAGCAAAAGGAGGATCTCAAGCCCTATCCAATACTTGGGGCGTTTTTGTGCAGCCTAATTCCTCGCTGTCTTTGGATGTGGCTCAAAGGGTGGAAATAATAAGCCAGTTCCTAAATTATCCCTCCGCACAGCTCTCAGGGAGTATGTAGACTTATTGTCTCAAAATGGATGATGTTCCGCATCTGGGCATGCCGAAGACGACGTGCCATGCTTCCTTGTCCGTATCAGAAAGCAGTGTATTTAACGCTGTGTAGAGCAGGGAAGAGGAGGCCACACGTTGGCTCTCCCTGGAGCTGTCAGGAGGATGAAGCTGAAAATCTGACGGCAATTTCCTTGACCCAGCCTTTTCCCGTAGACCAACCTGTCAGACGGCAACCACTAAGTTGCCCTAAAAGAACAGGACCTCCATCACGCATTAAAGTAACTCTGCTGGGCTGATCATCGTAAAAAGTTATAACCCAACATCATGTTTTAGCATTTACCAGGGAAGGAAAGGCTGAGGAACTTTGGCTACAAGTCTGTAAAAGTATCAACATAAGCCAGCACATGTGACTGTCAAGCCAATACAAAATGAAATATTTCTATTCATCATGACAGACTGAATTTTTTTATTCGGTTTGAACAAACCGGAAACAAAATATTCCGGGTTGGGTTTTTTTTTTTTTTTTATATTGCGCTCCCTATTCTGCAATATCAATATTGTAAAATTAAAGAAAAATCAATTTTGTGGAAAACAAAGAAATAAAAAAGGAAAATTATTGAGCAGCTGTATCCGTAAGTCCTCACGTCAATAACACCCCAAAACTACAATTAACAGTTTTTCAGTTTAACTCTTGCTATAGCCTTATTATGTCTGTTTCTATCTCTTATCTACCTATACATTTGTTTTTTCAAGTTAAACTTCCCACAGCCATAACAAGAAATCAAATGTAAGGCTTGAACTCAACGTCTCCGTTTTTTCTCTTCCGCTTAGAAGACACTGGAAGTAAAAACCAGCATACGTGAGAAAAGTAACACACTAGAGAATACGGAATGAAAATGAGCTAAGTAAAGTCACGATAAGAACGGGAGAGAAAGATTGTGAAATCTGATCTCTTAGGAAAGCAGGAATTTATGTGAAGAAAAGAACCAGCATACAAAAGTCCAAGCATGCATGTGTTCGTGCTGCACGCTCATTATTAGCGCAGCTCTGTCACATCCGCACACACAAAAACTACAGAACGTTTTCTTGTGCTTTTCTTTCTCTTCCATCCATATAGCTTTAGCATAAGTTCATTATAACAATACGACTTTTTTATTAATCCCACTGCAAGGAGAAGTGGTTGTGGCAAGATATGGAGGTTCACGGAATGTAAAAGAGCAATATCAGACTCCCACAGAATCTCTCAAACGTTGGAAGTCTATTCTCTCATCAAACAACATTTCTTATTGAAGCATGGGGGAGGTCTCACAGCACACGCTGGTGATCGAAAATGCAATCCAAAGCTCCACATATTGTTTTATTTACTTTTAAGAAAATTAAACTTCATTGAAACCTCCTTTGGCCTCACACCCACGGCATCGCACACCAGCAACTATTACTTTCCTTTGAAACGTGCCTAGTAAACTTTAAAAGGCTATCCCTCCGAATGCAGAGTACATACAAGTACTTAAGGGGTTAATAAACTCTTACAGTGTACCAAAATCACAAGTTTTATACCTCGACTCTGTGCAGTCCGAGCTCCTAAGAGAGGAGTAATTGCATTGTAGTAACGTTAAAGTTTGATTTAGGTTTCTCCTTCGGCAGAATGAAGTGTGTCTTACTTCTCAGGTGTGAGACTTGGCCGCTCTGCCTTTTGCAATATATTATCCCAACGCTGTCAGAAAATGCTCAGCAGCGCCAATTCTTACTAAACTGGGTGTGTTATAAATCCAGTGTAAGCAGGGGATTTCTTATGCCAACAATGCTGCTCAACCTTTACCTTATTACCACACTTTTTTGGCTGCTACGAGATAAAAATCTTTTTAAGCTTTTTTACTGCTTGTGTGTGAAATCTCAGATAATGCAGCCAAATGCAGGGAAAGTTCAGGGCTGTTTTACGACTCCCTTTTATCAACGATTTTGATCTACAAAGCCCAAACGCACGAATTCATGGCTGTCGGATGAGGTCAGTGGAACCACACCCATTCCCTCGACAGACCTTCCTTTTCCTCGAGTAGACAACTTTACGTGGGCTACAGAAATATGCCCTTGTCAGACGAGAAACACTTGCCCTCAAGATTGGACGCGATGCCAAGTAAATCGGGAGTTTTCTGCACGGCGGACTTCAGCGCCGTGTGTGCTTAAGACACATTATCTGTGAGTTTTGGAGGTCAAGTCCCTCCGTAATGAAATTCAGCTGAGCAGGAACTAGCCTAGAAACACCAGCAGGAGCGCCGAGGGCTAATGACAAGACAGGTTTGGCACAGAGGGATGCATGAAACGAAATAACCACAGTGAAGATTTCCAGAGAAAAATCTTAATCGGCTTGTAAGAGGGAAAGTGTGCGACATGAGGAACGCGGAGGAATGGCAAACACATGTCAAGCAACACACTTTATTTACCTTTCATTAGCATGTCTTCCTAGGAGAAGGTTAAATACTCCAGGAGAGGGATGGGATTTTTCTTATGTTAACTAATCCAGACAAAAGTGAACAGAGATTTGCTTTCTTCAGCATTCATTGATATTAATTGCTTTATTGAACTAGCTGTGGGAACATGGATTTCCCAATGCCAGCATAAAGGATCATTATTTATAAGCTAACTGATCCCACAAATTCTACACTTAGCTCAACATTTCCGTTGGAAACGCTGAAAGAATCTTTTAAAAAATCATTATATTTCATACTTTACGCTAAGGCACACCAGCTAAATGATACAGGTTTTCCAGAAAAAGAAAAACAAGTTTTTAAGTCTCACATAACAGACTCCAAACCAGCTCTGAAACGCTGCATATTATTACATTTTTCCTCCCTTGATTTTTCATTCTTTCCCTTTTCCCCTGACTTACAGGTGTCCTTAGTTACAGCCGTCAGTAAAAACAAAACACATATGCAGACTATAAATCTGTATTTGTGTACTAATTCATAAGAGTAAAATATCTGTAGTTGCTCCTTCCAATTTCCTTTCCCTGTTCGATTCATAATTGCACTGCGGTATGTTGGGCTTAGGCTTTCAGGAACTCGATTCCGTCCCAGAAGGTTCCTTAGCAGGAGAGACCTGCAAGTGTGGGCTCTGGCTTCAAGTAAATATATTTAGCAGGAGAGACTCCCAAGCACAATAAAAGCGACTAAATAAACACTGCACCCTTTAATCAAAGCGCTAAGTTGTCACTGTAACCCTTTGGAGATAGATATGGATGACTCAGTCCATCAGAGTTCACGCGAAAATACACCACACCAGTCAGCGACATCAAATTATATTTCTTAGTACCGCGGAGTTAATAAATTTCAAGGAGAGATCAAGAATGAATGTTAAGTTCTTTTGTTCTAATATATCCCAACAATGCTTATGGCGTTGCTGCAGTTGAGCTCAACGTTGCTGTTCAAAGATCAATTTAGGGGCCTTATGTGCTGTTTTAAATCATAGCTGAGCTAAACTTGGTATGTAAATTGCAAAGTGATAAATGTTTGTTTTTCTCATATTCCTTCCTCTTTATATCACAGTCAGAATCCTTCGCCCTCCAAAAATAATCATTTTTGGCATAGTTTAGATGCTGAATATATAAGCTACAAAGGAAGAACTAGGATTTACTTTACAGTTGTAATAATTCAGTCCACACAGAGGAAAAAAAACCCACTTTTAGCAGCCTGAAAATAAGCACAGTATCCTCGGAGAAGATACAGTTGATTAAGAAAGATCACATTATTGCACAGATTTAGGTTAAAGCAGATCCTCAGGTGGGAAAATGATTTGGCTGGGGCTAGCAAAACTCCAGGGTACTGAGCCTACCTACTTTTGGGGACCCTTGGACAAGCGAGACACTGCTGGGTTTGTCTTATTACATGCAAAAAGTATTATTGAAAGATAGATATTTGACATAGATATTATTTCAGACTTGTCCAGCTAAAGCGCCTTGTGGCTGTGTTGGTAGCCAAAGCCTGGTCATGATAAACCTTGGGCTAAAGGGATGCCGCTGACTGCTGCTCCAAAGTACGTTGGCAGAAGAACGTGAAAGGCATGTGAAGACAAAGGTGTCCATTCTTAAAATATCCGTTAAGTTTCTAGTTAAGTAATCAGTTGTAACGATGGAATTTCTAAACTTTTCAGTCCTAGGGAGACCAAACAAGCGCCTCCAGAAGACAGGGTTTACCAACACATGACAACCAGGACTTGATATGTTGTGACACGTGACAACCAGGACTTGAGGAATGTGAGAGCCACCTCTCCTTGTGAGATAGCAAAGCAAAAAAAGAGCTTGGAGGGCTTTAACAGGGAAGAGCATCCCATAACTACAGAGGCAAATACACAGAAACTACCAGAAAGCAGATACGTTACCAATAAGCCCAAGTTTAGAAAGCCAGCCAGTCATCTCTGATCATTGCTGGGGAGAGGAGCTGTAAAGGGAAATGGAAATATTATATTAAAAGGTGATAAGTGATAAATAAAGTCGTAAAAAAATATAACAACAGGCAACAGTTTGCTTACCCAACCAGCAAGAAGACAAGTTAAGGTACGGTTCTAAAGTTTCATGTAAAGTAGATCTCTCATCCTTCTTTTATTTGAATATAATACAACAATAGTTCTTCTTAGGAATCCAAAATATGAAACAGCGTTTCAAGTATTTTTTTTATCAGGACATTAACTGGCAGACCACTACCATAAAGGATCATTTAGGATCACTACCATAAAGGAGCATTTAGGATCCTCTTTGGTGTTATTTCCAAGAAAGCATTTTTTAGTTCTCTCCTGTGTTCTCATAGCTGTTGCTCATTGCAGAGTATTTCAAGGTTTCAGAATCTGTTAAATTGCAGATTTAATGAGTATATGTTGCCAATACATGGCTAAGCTTAGTATTAGTTTTGTATGTACATATGCACGTGTGCACATACTCACTGTAAACTTGGAGAACAACCCATGGCTTGCTTAGGTGGAACTGGTCACACTTCGTGTTCAATTGAAGTGTTCAAAGGAAGCCTGAAAAAAAAATCTTTACATCTCTTATTTGAATTGGGCTGGCATGGAAAATCACGTTCATATTGTACTCATTTGTGGTCTGCTTCTCAGGAATTTTAACAGATGACAATTCAAAGATAAATTTGCTTTAAAAATAAATGATGAAAAATAACTGGCTTCTCAGCTCTTATTTCATAATCTCGAAAGTATGTTCAGATTTATATAATTAAAGTAGAAAATAGATGTCTAAAAATGAAATCTGGTTTTGCATTAGAGCAGCCGGCATTAATAGGATTCTTCTTTCTCTCCCTTTGTTTTTTGCTGCAGTGCCACGCTCCTTACTCAGCTCCGAAGGGTCCCCAGGAGCGGGGAAAACACGAGGCTCTGACCCACTTGGGCCGTGGTTGATGCCATGGCAC
Source organism: Sterna hirundo (assembly GCA_009819605.1). Classification (NCBI taxonomy): domain Eukaryota; kingdom Metazoa; phylum Chordata; class Aves; order Charadriiformes; family Laridae; genus Sterna; species Sterna hirundo. The sequence goes on from CM020440.1 coordinate 81,793,265, forward strand.
AGGAGCTCCAAGCTTGCAGCAGCTCCATCACCCAGACCAGAAACTGGGAGAAATAACACAGCCTTTCAAACAGCTGCCAGGAAAGAAAACATGGCACACCAAACAGGTCTCCCCGGCCTGATTCAGGGAGGTCTTCTCCTGTACGTATCTGTTAATCATGTGAGGTGAGAAGATATTCAGTGGGAAGCCCATTAAACATAAATGCGTTCACAACTGGAAAGGTATTTTACTGAGCTAAAGCCTACAGTTGGGACACTTCGGACAATTTTTTCCATCTATGTGTGACTTCTAACTGTGGCTTTCAGCACTCATTCCCTTCCTTTAATTTAGATGAAAAAATAAGACTTATTTTCTTTCCTTCACACAGCAGTAGTTTGGAAGCCGAGGGTGTCATACTGTAACTCAAAAATAGTCCAAACACCCAAAACAACTCAAATTTGATCCTAGTGAGTGAGGTGTAGGGCATAAGGTCTGACTGCAGCTCTTAAAATCAGCCCTATCTCTGGAGGACAGCAAATTGCCTTGCTGGCCACGGAGCTGAACAGTAATTCTCACAAACATATGAAGGCGCCACTAATTTTCTCTAAACCAGGGGTGGCCAAACCTATTTCAGTAGTGTCAATATTCTTCCTAATCCAAAAACAAACTTGTTTTATAGTCTGCTTAGTGCAGACCATGCCTCAATTTCAAATATGCCTTGCACATCTCCTCCTAAAGACCCTTAGCAGAAGCCAACAATACTGTAGGAAAGTTGCCTCTATTTTTTCTACCCATCGCTGCTACCACCAGGCTTCAGGTACGTCCCAAGAAATTAAAAAGACACCACACAAATGAGAAAGTGGAATAGCAAATACAACAAGAGAAGGGAACAAACCAACCCTGGTTTAATTTGCAGAACCAAAAATCTGTGGCTGCATAACGTCATGTAGCTTGTTGCTGCTCCGAGGGGGGTCAATATGAAGAAGCTCACACCTGAAAGCAAAAGAAAGCACAGCTGGCAGCACGCTCGTAACAGTTCCAACAGGGGCTCACTGAAAGAAGCAACGCAAAAATACAGACTCCAATTTCACGCCAAAATTGTTCACTTGGCCTCTACTCTTTTGCCAGCTCTGAGATGTTTGAGTGAAAACGTAAATTTGATATGAATTTGGAAAATCAAAAGCTTGTGCCAATAGAGACATGGAAACAAGAACAACAATTTCAAAAGCATCCCCACAAAAAAAACCCCAGCCAAACAAACAAAAAATAAAACAAAACCCCAACAGATATGAAAGTGTTTATCTATCTCCAGTAAATTGGACTTTCAGGCTTCCAAGTCAATTCAGCGAATATTTCAGTTAAATTATCATCATGGGACTGCCCCTCTCTCCTTTTCTGTAGGACCAGGACAAATCCCATGTGCAGGCCACCCCTTTCTGCCAATCTTTACACCCTTTTTCCAGCTTTATCTTCCCAACAGCGCACCTCTCCCTCTGCATTATCCATTGCTTCTTCAGCGATGCCACCCCTGAGATGACATCCATTCTTCCTGCCACTCCTACGCTCATCCGTATTTAAGTCATGTCCAGTCCAAGGCTCTCTTCTCCCATTTTTCAACATCTTTGACTTCCACGGTGGCAGTAAGAAATCAGCTTTCTGAAGAACGGCTTCAGAAGTGAACACGTATTCATTATTGATGCATATTTTAGAATGATTGAGACCTGCCAAGCTGCATATGCATCTGATTGACTGGATAATCTATGAATGTAAGTCACCACTTGTTCCTTGTTATACTCAATAGTTGTGACTATTTTTTTACCAGAGTATTTGAATTGGGGTCCCTGTCTTCATGTGTGTTTTTATGGGCTTTACCACAATAGGATTCTGACATAGGTTACAGTCTTGGGATCGTCAGCAATTTTGCTAATAATAACAATAATAAAGCAAAACAATTTTTTTTTCATTGGACTAATCTCTTAAGGTGTAAAAAGCCAGGATTGATTATTGAGTACTAACTCATCTCTTGTGTATGATAAGGCGGCGGTGGGGGGGATAGATTTCTGGACACCAAAAGTAAAAGCTGAAGTTGAAAACTCCTCAACACGCACATCAAACACCAAGCAGAGATGGATTTCCTACTGGACGTCCATTCCCATTAGGGAATAGGATTAGAATTCAGAAGACCTTTTCAAATTGGAGAAATAACCTAAAAACCAGCATTTAATTAAAGAAGGAAAAATGCAAATTTTATGGTTAGTTAGGAATAACCAAGATGCTACATACAGAATAGGGGGCATTCTGTTAAGGCAGGAGTTCTGCATAACACAGCGCAGTTAGGCAGACCAGAATCCTAAAGGTTACAACGCCATGGAAAAAAAGATACGTAGCGCCTCGGTGCGCGTGCAAATGTATAGAACTGCATAAAATGTGAAATAAACTGCTGAACTTCTCGGCCTTGATAGTACTTGACCCACCTGTAGAGCTACACACAGTCATGAAATACCCGGGTCAAGAAAGATTTGGACCAAGTGGAGACAGTCTAGAAGAGAGGAGTGAGAATGATAAATGTCTAGAAAACCAGACTGATAAGGAGAAGAAAAAAAAAAAAAACAAAAAAACCCCAACCAAAACAAAAGTAAGGAATTAGGATGGATTGTTCTATAGAAGGAGAAACTGAGGAAAAATTGCACATAAAAATATGTCCAACTTGAAGCAAAGGGGAAGGAAATGAACTGTTATCCATGACAACTGTGGACAGGCAAAACCTCAGTCCATTGGAACTGCAGCAAAGGGCATTTTGGTGAGATATTGTGAAAAATGTCACGGACACGGTAATAAACTAATATATTCCTGAGTGCTAGTGCAGGGGTCTGAACTGGACCTTCAGGTGAGGCTTCTTCAGTAAACCGCGCGTCAGACAATGCACAAAGGACTGTCCAGTGAAAGTAGGGGAAAAACAACAAAAACCCGACAGCTATTTCCTTTGGTGAAACTTCAGAAAAAAACAGAAGCATCCCGTTGTATGGAAAAAAACCTTGAAAATGAGAAACATTTTGTGCAATTTCATTAGGATTTACATCCTTTAATGTGAGATAGACTTAAAATCTATTTTTAACCAAAGAATCTTATTAAAGTAAGATGATTGCCTGGTTTACTACTAGTAGTTGTTTCAAGCCGTGGTGGCTGATGATGCTCTTTATAAACAATAGGGAATAAATTTAAACAAGCTAAAAGATGTTTAATGTAAAAAACTGTAGCTTGAGAGAAAATATGTTGTTGTGGATTGCATATTTTACATGCAATTTATGCTGCAGTTTCTCTTCATTAACCACATCTCGCAGATTTTTCAAAGCAGCAGCATGAATATTATTAACATGTGTTAAAAATGTGTTTAAAATAATGTATAAAGCTTTGTGTTTAAAGCAAAAGTTTAGGTATAATGAACAAGGGTGTCTGTATTTTATATATCGGTTTGTACGCATGTTGATATATAAACCAGGCTTTGTGTGCACAGACACATGCACATATATATTGCTTTAGAGTTCGTGTTTTAATTAAACTGAACTAGACCTTAACAAGAACATCCAATTCATAATTCTCTCATTCCGTTCTATAGATTCTTATTAGTTAAAGCAGATATAATCCATCCTGAAACGTGACACGTCGAAATTGCTAGCGTCTCCTTTTGTTGTATTTCTTTCCTTACCGTTGGTTTCCTTTTACTACAGGAATCTCAGGAAAAGTGTTGCAGCTTTCAGTTTTTCTCAGCAGTGCTTCCCCTTTGTATCCATCTTCTGAAACGGCTTTTGGTGTCACGGGATCTGTAGAAATTATTGATAATGGCAGACGCAGGACTTGAAAATTACTCAAATTAAAAATACCTAGTCTGAGCAATTGACAATACCCAATATTCTGCACGAATCTAGTCCCAGCAACTTCTCCACTTCAGTGTAGTTTTTCAGTTATAACTCTTAGATACAACACCTTCACTGTCAACAAAAAAATGTAAACAAAATACCAAACAAAAAATAATGGCATAATCACACTCAAATATAATAGTCTGAAGTAGCATCTTTTGGCATTTTAGGCATGAGTCTTCAAAATACACTCAGAACTGATTAAATTTACTCCCGCTGATGTAAATGGGAGTATTATTAGGTCAACGGAGTGCTTTCACGAATCCTATGCTACTGTCTGTCAAGGGCTAGCCTGAACTCTTCATCAGTAGCATGCTGAGATTTGGTCTATACTAAATTTTTCAGATAAAATAAAAGTGTCTACGGGTATTTTCTACCTCCCAATGAAGAAAAAACAAGGCGCTTTTTTTTTTTTTTTCTTCTTCACCTCAATGAAAACAAAACCAAGATGCATTACTCTGAAAGGCTTCCAGAGTGCCTAGATGTTAATTCTCATACACTCCAGATATTGGAATCAAGCTACGTGACAAATTCTAATGCTCCTTTTGAAGAGACCTGTGTGGCTATACTATGTCTAGTTAGGGTAACAGCAGACAAATGGAAGTTTAATAGTGATAAATTCCTACTTTTATTCTGGGATAGACAAATAGTGATATACTACTTTACTTAAGCTTTATATAAAAAAAGAGAAAGCAGAAGTTAGTACAAGCAAGGAACAGAAATCATTTTATAAATGTATCACAAACAAACCATATTTTTCCTTGAAGAAATGGGTTAAATGCACTTAAAAGACATTAAGTTCTCATTTCAAATACAATTTCAAATCTCAAATGCCTTCTCCTCGTCCTCCTCCACATTTTGACCAAATTGATCATACGTCCTAGTTGTTCTTTCACTCTATATCGTTTGTTGGAACAGGTTTGAAGCTTCCGCATCTCTGCACTGACTCACGTATACCTGTTCAACGGTGTGGCAGAATCGCAGTGGCATTTCATTGGCTTTCAGTGTTGCTTATTTCATCTGCCGAATGTTCCCATTTCTCTTCTCCTAAAGTCATCCAACCATATTGTTTGGACTTGGCATAATAAGCTCGTCTTCAGGAGACCATCTCCACGTTACCGCTTGATAGTTTGCATGCAACGTATGTGAAAATAGATTAAAAACTAGCTGGAATCAGTTTTACCCATTTTGGCACAGACAAGTTGAGAACATTTGCTGGTAGTAACCGCTTCACTTTTTGGACATAAAGACAGTACATGAGTTTCAGCATTTCATTGAAGACGCGTGATGAAAGCCTAATACATCTGCAAGCTTTAGCGAGGGTCTGTTAATAAATTTCATTTCCACACCTAAGACTTAAGTCTCATAATTTTGTTTTTCCTACTAAAACGTTTGTGGTCTTGCACCAAAAAAAGACACACAGGCCAACACACCACTTCATGTCATGAGTCTTATCCCGGTCCCTGTCCCAGCTCACTGACAACCCGATACAGCTTTCAAAGAGCCAAAAAAGAGCACAAGGCTCTGGTTTTGGCAGTGATCCTGAGCAATTTGTACTAACTGCGTGTGGCACCCAGCACCCACGAAAAATAACATACAGCACATCATGTCACCCCTGCCCAAGATGATTTGAGAAGCTCGGCTACCCTATGATGTGCTTTTGTCAGCTTAAACAGGAGGACTCAAGAGTCATGGTACAACTGCAGGGCATGACCCAAAGAGCATGATAGGAGCAGGAATAAAGCATCCATCAGGAAAAAAAAAACATTTCTGAATCAAAATATTTATGTTCTGAGGCAAAATGGTTTTGGTTTCAGGTTTTTCCTTGAAACTTCACATTTTCTGCAGCAGAAAAAAATTGATAATCAGCTGAAATTTTGGCCTAAATATTGAAACTCAACACCACTTATTTAGGTTTGAGTAATGTTCTTTTTACCTGCCCAGGAAAGGAAAGAAGATTTCCTCCACTTCAAAACTAATGGCTATGTGTCTCTGTTGACTGGGCAAGTATGGACCAGGCGCTGGGATTAATATAAAACCATCTGTCCAGCCTTTGGAGACCAGGTCATATGAGGAGAGGCTGAGGGAGCTGGGCATGTTTAGCTTGGAGAAGAGGAGGCTGAGGGGAGACCTCATTGCCCTCTGCAACTACCTGAAAGGAGGGTGTAGAGAGGTGGGTGATGGTCCTCCTCAGGACCAGAGGAAATGGCCTGAAGCTGCGGCAGGGGAGGTTTAGGTTAGATATTAGGAAGAATTACTTTACTGAAAGAGTGGTCAGGCACTGGAACAGCCTGCCCAGGGAGGGGGTTGAGTCACCACCCCTGGAGGTGTTTAAGAAACGTCTAGATGTGGCACTGCAGGGCATGCTCTAGTGGCAGAGTCTGTAGGTTGTTTGGTTGGACTCGGTGATCTCAAAGGTCCTTTCCAGCCATGAAGATTCTATGATTCTATGATTCTTTCCCCTCGCTCTTTATCTAATAAACTGATTCTTTTCTCTAACATGCCATACAAGAGCAGTCCACAGGTGTTGTCCCATACATAAATAACTATCAAAAAGGAGCAGCAGAACAAACTCAAGGAGAGTTCCTACAAAATGAGGGCGAGAGTACTGCCCTAAATATAAGTCTTCAGCACCTTAACGTATGCAGGAGGAAGGATTGCTTGGTTTTTAACCTTTTATTTGTTTTATCGTCTTGATCTGAACTGCGTGTGTCTATTTTGCAAGTTGTTTCCTAAGTTTTCAGCTGGTTGGATCGCCCTTTGCAATGGGAAGGTTTGCAAGTTCAGAAATGCTCCATCTTGGGGAATGGGGACCCCAGGGCTGACACCAGCCACCAGAGAGGGATGGTCTTTTTTGAAACCAGGGCTTTCAAAGCCAGGACTCGAGAGGCTTGGTACTTAAAATTTTTTCTTCTTAAAAATATTGGTAAGGCCATGTTGATAAAAGCTCAGTGGGTAAATAAGTAATTTTGAACCAGTGCTGGCATTAGATACATGCACAACTGGAAGCACCAGTGTAAATCAGCTGTAAATTAGCAGAGTAGCACTGAAAGTGCTCCTAGCGAGCCGGGCTGGGACATCAAATAGGGGCATCCCAAGACTTCAGGGGAATTTACACCTAGATTCAATTCTGAATCCAAAATTCGGATGCGAGTGGTGTGCAACCAGTTATGATACCTCCATAACCAGATCCAACTATCTGAAGAATAAAAGAGCATTAGTGGTAGTTCTAAACGAATTTCACAGCAGCCTAGCCCACAGCCAGGTTGTAAAACATCCTGCACTCCTCCTCGCTCAGTGAACCCTGCTTCATCCCGAGTAAATCACAGAGCAGAATGGAAGTCCAGTCCAAATTAAAACACCGCAGATGAATGATAGCCCCCGGGCTTGTGCGGTTAGCTGATTTTCCGTAGGAACTCAAGCTCAGCTTCACTCCATCCTACTTCAGACGTTTAACAGCGTTACCTACATCAGATGCCTACAAGGCTTGGCCTCCCCTGCCGTGGGCTGGGGAAGGCAGACGCCGCTAGTGGGTGGCTGGCCACGGGTGGGTCCCAGGGGCTGTATCTCAATCAGTTTATAATTAAGCAAGGCAGGGCCTGCTGCCTGGCTCTGAGGGCGAGGGACAGGGTATGGATCACATCTCTACGGCTGCCGGGCCTCCCTAAGAGCAGCGTGGTGTCCATGTTGTGAAAGAAACCTTGTTCCTGGCCAAAGCTGTGCCAAGGACGGTGCAAACGGTGGAGGGGATGGGTAACTGCACCGAATTTGTACCTGGGAAATGGGGATCCGTGGCATAGGCATGGGCCGGGGTCTCTCTCTGCAGAAGGGTGACAGAAAGAAACCAGGGAAACCATGCCTTAATTTGGGTGACTTAGGTGATCACGTTGATGCATGATCTAAAAGCTCACTGAATTAAGCAACAAGGCTCTAATTAACGATAATGTTTATAGGGCAGATTATTACTTTTTTATTTCCTCAAACCTGGGTTAACTGCGGTAACCCTGGCACAGTGTAAATCCATGAGCAATGCTGTCTTCTGTTCCGCATTGCCCGGGCAGCATGACTAAGGCTGGCCTTGAACAGACTGGGCTGCTTAAACCGGAATCCTTCCGAGGCTTCACCCATGACATAGCTTCAGCATTAAGTATGAAGCGAAGAGTAGAAATGAAAGGATATTTATTATAAAACAAGAGCGTTTGTTAGTACCAGCTTGGACATGTGACATTGCTTGGAGAAGTGACAAGTCTTTTTATACCAAGATTTCAGCGCTACGCATTGGAGTTGCCTGCTGCCTACTGCACTACGCTTCTGCTTACTCCCTCGTCACTTAGAGAAAAGACATAATCCGAGTCTCCCAAGTCTTGGCCAATACATCTCACCACCAAACTGGCGATGTAACCAAACATCACACCAAGACATAAGCAACAGCAGGTCATTTTGTCTTCTCTCACCTTCTTCAAGCATCTCGAGTATCTTCGTTTCTGGTCTGCAACGTTATTTACATAGTTGTACCTTTCTGCCCTTTAGATCGGGGCACGTTAATCAACAAGAAGATAGCAGCTAAAAATAGTTACTTCTCTTTCTTCTACCAGTAAGCAATCGAGTCTATGAGGTCTATATGCAACACCAAATTCTTGAACTAAAAGTTAAGGCAGCCTTTCCCCGGGGAAAAGCTAACTTCATTTATAAAACATATTTGATTTCCTTTTTCTAATCTCTCCGTAGCCTTTTTACACTGCTGCGTGCTTTAATTTTGCTTTCAGTCAGAAGTTTAAAAACTTTAGCTTCTAATAACTGGAAAAAAATGGTTATTTAAAGATAACTGCAACTTGCTTAACATGCCAGACTATCATATGCTCACTGCTTTGAAGCTGCAAATTAATGACGAGCAGGAACAGTGACTATCTTTCAGAGGAAACTGACCTCTTTCTAATGGCTCATCGCTAATGTCATCTGTCTGCTGCATCTCATTATGTGAATTTCACGGAGTAAGAAAGTATCTTAAGGCTGTGCACAAATAAAAAGGACCTTCTAGTATTGAGCACTTTGAAAATTTTTGATCTCTCCAAATACCTTCCTTAGATACTGGTTTCCCCTTTTGTGCATGGCACGCTGCTTATGTCATCTATTCTCTGTGACTAATTATGTTAATTTTGTGCCATAAAAGTAACTGAAGGCTGTTAAGGAATAAAAGCTTTTGAGTGGCCTTATTTCATAAACACCCCTTTTGAACAAGGCGCATTTAGTCATATTTGCAGTAACAGAAAGAGTCTTGTGCTAAAAATACAACAAAGGCTCTTGAATATGGCCATTTATTCCTACTTTATTAGGTAATTTATGAAAAGTATGAAGGGAAGCCTTTTTGTTACTATAATTTGCATAAAGCTGGTGCCCCATTAATGAGATAACTTCCTGCCTTTTGTGTACCACCAGCTGGAAATAGAAATATAGGAACTTTTCTGTCTCCCAATTACTTAACCTGCTGAGTTCAGAGTTGGAGAGTAAACAGGATTCATATCAGTCAAAGAAGTTGATTTCTGCTGCTCTATCTAAAATATTTTTATTTAATTAAGGAGCCAGTGAATGTCAAAACGTTAAAAATACACTGAACGTCCATCAACTGCATGGGACCAAGCCTTTAGACCTGTGCTTCCATTTTGCACCTGTCTTTTTGTGCTGTCAGTCACGATTAGTTGTGCTACAGACTGTATCCATCACGGATCAAGGCAGACATCTAAACCCGGCTTTTGAAGGTATCTGGGTGCCAACGGATGCAGATGGGTTCTAGACACCATTTTTTAAATCACCTAGAGACTCGATTGGCATCCAGTGTCCAGACACTTTCGAAAATCCCATTAATTGCTCCTTTGGTGCCTAATACTTTAGAAATCCTGATCTGGATAGGAAACTCCCTGCCCTGGAGGGAACAGCTGAGCGTTTCTCCCAATGAGAAGAAAATCCTTCATCTATAACACTGATCTGTATGCCAAAAGTTCGATCTGCCTTCAGGTTGGCCTACGTGGTACAATCGTACACAGTACTCTGCTTGAAAACAGAGGTACGCATATTAGAGAGGGTTTTTTTCAATCAGGTTTCCACTTTAATAGCAGCATTTTGACTGCTGAATTAAAGGTATTGTTTATCAATTGCATCATCGGAGAATCATTTATACATAAGGTGATGACTTTGCCATAAAAACCAATGGACCAGCTCCCTGTTTAGATATTTTTACACTGTTAACTATCTCAAAATTTATTTCAAGTGATTTAATTATAATTAGGATAATGACAACTCCTCAACAGTATGCTGAAACACACGCAGCTTATGAAAAAAGCTATGTATACCGTAAGACTTTAAATTCCAGCTGCACGGATTTTCTGTAGTTTGAGGTCAGTTTGTTGGAGCATTAAAGATTGCTCAGTGGTCAAATTGCTTGATTAGCTATACCCGCCTAATCTGTTAAATCTGAATAAAAGGCATCCTTTGCTGCGGAATAGAGCACGCTACAGGTTCCTACTCATCATACCCCACTGCCACTCTTTGCTTATACTTCGGGGGTTCCCTGTTTACCCATCGCAGAAAAGCTGGTCTCATCACCGTTCATCTCTAAAGGAGGAAAAGGCAATCAAAATCCCCTTTCAGACACGAAAGCGGATTCAACCCCAGTTTAAAGAGCCCTTTCACACTACCCTCTATATCTAAACAAATCACTGCAAACCCACATATCGCCTCATCTAGTTAAAATATGGATATATTTAGAATAGCTGCAATATAGTTGCCACTGGCATTTTAACTATGAGCTAAACCACGACTGCTGACAGGCTAAAGGTTGTCACAGTCAAGGTCCTAATTACTCTACAAATTGCAGCTAGACGGTAAGATTCATCTCCTCTTGCTTGAGGCACCGGGCTGGGGAGGAAAGTCTCCACGGGCTCCTTTCAGGGGCAGCAGAGACGTGCAGACACCTCTAGATTGGGATTCGCAACTCATACGGGCTGATTCATTCCCAATTTAGACATCTTGAGTACAGACTTGGGAGGTATGAGTCGAGACTCAGATTATCTTTAGCTCAGTTTGCACTTAAAGTAACAGGGTTCAAATTTTATCTGAAGGAATATCCGAATTTGAGTCTTGAAATAGTACACAATCACGTAATTTCCTGCACATGGCACTACAATTGCTGCGTTTCTACCTTTGGCAACCAAAGACCATAATTTTTCCCGATTTGCACACACCTTTCTGCCAGAGTTTTCCCTGACACATTAGTGACATTCAATATTTTGTACAGCACAATTTGGTGCTAGAATGAACTACTTTACTAAAAGACTGTATGAAGAAAAAAAAAAAAAAGTATTTCAAGGATCTGAAGAAGACTTGGGAGAAGAGGATGAGAGTTATCTCCCAGCATAGGGGGTTTGCCGGACCAACATGCTCGTGGTGCAGCAACTCAAGCAGCCTGGAAGCATTTAGAGAAGCCAATAGTGTCGCTCCTCTCTTCTAGGTGTGAAGCATTCATAATTAAGAGACGCGGCTCTGCTTCAATCCATGGCACCAACCTCAAGTCTCAGGAGAAGGTAGTCCATGCAGACGGCTGGCCAGACCAGCACGGTACAGCAGCTCTCTAGATATCCACACCCCTAGAAGAAGTGACGGCTTCCAAACCACCCGCACAGAGTAATTCATATTGTAGGGTTACAGAAACATTTAGGAAACACTGTTCTTCTGCCATTTCCTGCTTGAAGAGCAGGAACGGAGGTGGGAGCACCTTATGTGCAACACTGGAGCGTAACTTATGTTCAGATTGACCATTAGGTGAAGTCACATAAAAAACATTCTCACTCCTGACATTGATTAAATAAATCTCATGAATTCACAGCTCTTTTTGAAGGGCCAGTCCAGCCCCACTGGGCAGGAGGCTCCGCAGCGTCCCTCCCACAGGAGCGGGGAGCACAGGAGATGCTCCTGAAGTCCTGCTCCTCAGGTCACAGCACCTTCTTCTGCAGTACCCAAGTCGGGCTCCTGCGCTCTTCAGGTTGGCTGCTCAAATAGACGGGTATATGGGTTGGCCATCATACATCATACACATCATCCCCCGGTCCTGCCAGCAGCGTTACCCAACCAGAGAAGGAAAGTCAGGGAAGGGGGGATAAGGGCACGCAGAGCGCCTTTGATCCTCCTCCTCGCTGCTGCCCACAGGTTGCAAACCTCAGCCAAGCACTTACCTGGGAGGTATTTTTGCCCATGGCTGGCCCAGACTGGTGCCAGTTTCCCAGAGCTTTCCCCAGGTACGGTGCAGTGAAAGGTCAGCCGCTGTGGAGAGAAGGGAAAAAGAGAAAGAAATGCATTTTTATCTGCAGAAACGAAGAAATATGCCTAGAAAGACTTTGGGTGTTCAGTGCTTAAGATGCAGAGGCATATGAGTCTATATAAAACTTGAAATAAAAGAAGCCCATTGACCTATTTAATGGGACTAGTCATTAAAGCCACAAGAGCTAAGGAAAAAACAGCCTAATGAGGAATTAAAAAAGTTTAAAAAAAAAAAAAAAATCCTCTCCATGCCCACTAGCCCAGGGCTAGCTTAATTAAAGTCAATGTAGAAATCTGCAAGAATAAAGAAATAAACAGTTAAATGTGTTATTTTTATCCCCATATTCCTGGCTTCTCATTCTCTGTGATTGGTTTCATTCTCAAATAAACCAACAGCCTCTTGTTTGCTTTCTATTCTCTGCCTAATTTGGATAAATAAAAACTTTGCTAGGCAAACCCAGAAAATAAGTTGTTACCCTGAATATGAAGCTCTGATGAACATTGTTTTGTGATTCTGATAATTACGAATATTTATAGTATGTGGTTTAAGAGGGCAGCACTAATTGGACAACGGTTTCTGGACTCTTTTCTCAAAGCACTTAAATGATAAATCATTCACCAAAGACGGATAATATAAATAAAGCGATAGATTGGCTTCCCCTCTCTCTTCCTTTCTTTTGATTTACAAAACAGCTCCAACGAGCTGTCTGTGGCCAGAAAGGCAGTATTACTATGGAGTTTGAACATTGTTATGTCTGTTTACAATGATTTGGGAGACTAGAGGGGAAAAGTTTGAATCAACAAATATTTTCTACATTCCTACTGGTAACTCCAAGGCCCGTTTTCAGGGTGGGTTGTTTTTTTTTTTCCCCCCTTGTCTGTTACAAGTTATGATGTGTGGATGAAGGCTTTTTCCCATGCAGTAATGACTGTATACTGAGATTTCAAGGGGCTGTTCATGACAATCCCATTTTCTGTGTAATTTCATGGTTGTCTTCTTGAATGAAGATATTGGCTGCTCTGAAGCAGGAGGTCAGATGCTCCTGCTCCCTTTCAGTATTGTTCCGGAGTATGTTTCCTTTCAGCTGATGAAAAGTAATTCATCATTTACACCCTTGAATTCTGCCAGCGTTTTTTTGAACAACTTTTCTTTCCCCGTGGTACCTTGGGCCCATGAAAGAGATAAATAGGTTCAATACAACGCCGGGCCCCGGATCCTGGGAGCAGGTTCGGCCTCGGAGGCCCTAAGCTGCCCCTTTCTCATGATGGAGTTTGTCACCTTTCTACCTCTGGAAGTCAAATCCTGTCGACTCAGCCATCTCTCAGCCTCTCTGAAGTGGCTTTGGCACCCACTGGGGCATGTGAGCTTAAAATTGATTTTTTTTTTTTTTTTTTTTTTTTAAAGATCTGTCAAGTTCCCTTAAGGGAGTGGGCTGACAGCCGGCCGGCCCCGCAGCCCCTCACAAAGCCCTCAATGTCTAACAGGGACCCGAGGAGCTTCCTTCGCGGGGGCGAGGGGCCCCCAACTCCCGACGCCTCGGGAAGGCGGCGTTGCTGAGAAACTGGCCCTCCGCGGGAGAAACCTTCCTGCCAGCCTTCCTCTTAGCCTCATTTCTTCCCTTTTTCTTTTTTTAAGAAGCGGAGATGTTAAATAAAACAGCGATGTCCAACTTGGCTGGGGGGCCCCGTGCGAGCGGTGATGCTTCACCTCCGGTCGGGACAAGAGGACATTGTCCCCCGCATGCCCCGGTGATGCTCCGCACCCAAGGAGCATGTCCACTGCACTGTGCAAATAATTCATTACAATGACCCCGTAAAGCCTCAAAAATCAGCGGACAGGTAGTCAACAGGCAGGGAAAGTTACGATACAAAGAGAATAAAGGAAAGATTTTCAGCTGTTGGCATGAAAAAAAGAGAGGGGAGTATAATTTAGATAGGTATGTCATGCTTTTAATAGCCGCTGCCATAGACGGGTACAGCAAAAGGCATCTAAAAGCAGGGTGGCTAATCGGAGTAAACGAAAACCCCTTTGCAGAGGGAGGCTTCAACTCCTGAAAATTTGGTTGCCCAAAGTCAAGCAGAGGCAGAGGCTGCGCCTCCCACCCCGGCCCCATCACGCAGCCTTGCAGGCACCTCGGTGGGCATTTCAGAAGCTCCACCAGGTAAAGAAAATTAATTTTGAAGGCAAGAGCTGTCAGCAGATTAGATCACTGGAAAGCAAAGAAACGCTTGTTACGGAAACACCTCTGAAAGGGGCTCGATCTAAAGCAATAATTTCAGTGCAGTAACTCCAAGATATTCCGAAGCATCCATTTCAGCGTTCTCAGGCATAAAGTGGGTTAGTAATATAACCCCTTATTTATTTTTTTGGTAACTCTCTCTTGTTTGGAGTAGTCTTTTAGAAGAGCAAATAATCTTTCCACTTGATCAATTTTTGTCGACTTTTCACTCAGCGCATACTGCCGTTGGGGTCTAAAATACGAATATTCCCTGGGTCGGCTTTTTTTAAATACCGTATGGCTCCCTTTCCTGCAAGTGCTTGTTTTTAACAAAAATATCCTCTGCATCAACATTATCAATACACGTTTGCGGTGGGCAAAAGGATTGGTTAATTTGCTGCAGCAGTGACAGCAGGGGGAGCAAAAATCACTGCATCATGGGGGAATTCACAATAATACTGGCTATTAAAAAAAAAAAAAAACCACTTCTGAAAAGAAATAGACATTCTGAAGAAAACAATTCTTGTATGCATTTATTATTGCCAGCCAAGCTAAAGCTGTCGGTTAGCCCAAACTTTGCTATGCAAACCGTTAGCAGAGGCAAACAGCAGCTAGGAGAAATTACAAATAGGAAACAAAAATCATGAGAGAACTGAGCCCTCTTTAACTCACGAGGGGAGTGCTGGAACCCCCTCTGGAAGCAAGAAGGGACAACAAAGATTTGCAGCTTTTCATAAGTAATATTTTTAAATTTTTTTTTCCTTTTTTTTTTTTTTTTAACTGCGTGCTGTGCTGCAGGGAAGGGAACTGCAGCCCTCCCTGTGCCAGGAGGCTCTGCTGGAGCCAGACCTCTCGGTGCTTTGCCTCTACAAGCTTTGGGTTGGAAAGGGCATGGGTGGTGACACAGTCCCAGCCCAAATATAGTCCCAGGAACAAAAAAACCAAGGCTTGACCACTTAGGAGATTAACTAAGTTGCCTCAGATACTTGAGCTATACCCGCACTTGCTGCACACACCTTCTGCTCACTCTTTCCCTTCGGAGTTACGGGCTTGCCGGTCAGGTTTTGGGGGTGTTGGCCATAATGAATGCTACCAATAGGCCAGGTTTCCTTTAAAAGTTTGATTGACTCTTTGAAATCGAGTTGATTTTTTGCATCCCATATTGCCCATCCGGTCACATTAAATGATTACGAAATGAATATTGTGATATCTGTCAGGTTTGTCAGTTCTTCAGGTGAGGATGCACACGTCGCAATATAAAGCAAAATACTCCTCCTTTGTTCAACAGCCCTCCATCTGCCCGTCCATCCATCCATCTGCCTCTGTATATTCACACGCAAAAATAAAACCTGCTAAACAAATCCGCTATGTCTTTGTCCACACCATCATGATTCGTGGATCTAGTTTTCCTTTCGATTTTCTGGAATATATTCACAGGATATTATTACCATCTCAAATACTTTTTCTGCAGTTAGCGTTCAGTATTTCCTCTTTGCTTTTCTAATTAGCCTTTCGGTTTGCTTCTGCTTATTTTATATAGCCCTTTCAACTGCTCCACCTTACCAGATTTTGTGTATTTTTTTTCAACACCTTGTGCTTATTGCTTATCTTACTCTTTACTATACAACCCTACTTAGCCACATTGGGCATTGTTACCTTTATCCTTCTTTAGACTTAAACCAGGATGAATTTCAAATGTCCTCCAACTGTTTCTGAAATATATTCCAATTTTCTTCAGTAGATTTACCATACATTATAATAAAATCCTGATAAAAATTCCTTAGCACACTTCGCATTCCCTCAAAGTCAGCCTGCCATAAGGCTTGCATTGCTTTTTACTCCTCAACAAATATTTTAAATCAAATGATGTCGAGATCACTGGATCTTTCATACCTCTCCAGTTCAACACCCTTTATTACCCTTGGCTCAAATCCTTGAATTAATTCAAATAGTTTCTGAAAGACAATTCAATAAAGCACACAAGAAACCAGAAGCAGTCCTAGGTTAGCTTTAGAGACGTCAGAATTCCCTCCCTAGTTTTACCTTATTGCAGTCAATAATGGACTAATTAAAAGCCATCTTTATCAAAGTTCTGGCCTTCTTGAAGGCCTCTCTCATCTGTAAGCAAAGACCTACAAGTTCAAAGAATCATTCAGAAAACCACCTGACTACCTTTATTGTGCTTAACTTTTATCAGAATCGACATTGCCATGTCAGCCAAAATACTTGCAGCATTTCTTTCTGAAGACGCTCATCTCCCAGGAATACTGATACTGCTCCTCCTCCGTCTACCCTTTCTCTCCACAAACCCCAGCCTAGTATCTCAAAACCTCAATTTCTTGCCTCAACCATATCTGTGTTATTCCAATAATATCATGCTTATCCTTGATACTCATAGTTATCATTGATAAGTCTTTGATGTAATAAATCCTTGATATAGTATCATACTTATCCTTGCTATAAGATATAATCAAAAATGAAAGCAGAAACTTAAGATACAGAGTAAAATATATTACTTGCCAATTTTCCACAGTAACTTTTCATCATTACTCCAAAATTACTTTTTAATGCAAAGAGTAGTTCCAATCACATAGAGGCCCACATGATCCAGATACTATCATAATCACAATTAGATTACATTACTGCAATCAGGAATGGAGATCATTAAGAGAAAGAATATAAATTGCTTTAGTTTTACAAGTACTGAGCTAGCAAAATTATAATTAATCTCCATTTATAATCTTTTCTTTCATAGAACTGCAAAGCATGCTACTTTTTTTAGGCCATCAATACAAATTAGAACTAAGTAATAAAGCCCTAACTACTACTACTGTGCAGTTCTCAATTGTAGAAACTTTCACATTACGTACAGAAGCCTTTTCATGCAAACAGTGCCCTCAGCGCAGAGGGGGTTTGAGTGCAATAAGTCCAGCCATTTCTATAGCGAGTTTGCTGTTTATAACACAAAATGCAATCAAAACTGTCTATCCTTCTTCCGAACAATGGATATGAAGTCTGCTTGTAAAATTGGATGATACGTTTTCTGAGAGACGAGACAATAATGACTTAGCAGCAGAGGCAAAAAATGCACAAATACCAGATTTCACAAGTTTTCAGAATTTCCACTAAAAAACAAAAACGCAATGCGGTCAGGAGTTGTGAGATGGCAGACAAGGCCTCATCTAGCTCCAGTATGTATTGCCGCGTTGGATATACAGGGCTCTGATAGAAATTTTAGTGTTTTCATGTCTGCTTTTCCTCATTTTAATTCTCCATTTTGAGAAACAAGAATACTAAAACCAGTGTCAGTCTTGCCCACATAATAAATATTGTTCTAGGCCCAAATGGTACCTTTCCTGGCTGATGAGAAAATAATTATATGGAGGAAAAAAGAAAAAAAAAAAAGTGGCCTCTTTTTAAATGCATAAGTGACTTTATCTCTTGGTTATACTGGGACAGAGCGAAGAGCAATTGTTGGAGATTTGCTGCTTTCGAGGATAAATGATCACCCCTGGAAAGGCTGTGCCTAGAGCTGCCTATAGGGCAAAGGAACAAGTTTTAAATCCAAGCGAAACAAATCTGCAAGACCGCTTTGGATTCCCAAGGTCTCCCTTCACAGTCCCCTGTATGTGACCAGTAACTGCAGGAGAACCCCCCAAAATGAAGAAAAGCTTGGGCAAGACCTCCTGGCAGTAGGGACATTTCTACAACTGGAAACGTGGGAACCAACGTGTAATCATGTTGACCTGTCCAACGGCATTCTTCCTTCACCTGCTGCAGATAAACACGGCATCCAAGATGACTTGGAGATACCAAGTGGAAAACCAGCGACTGAAGTCCGCTTTCTGCAGGGAAAGGGACATTGGAACGCTTTGGGTCGCCGGGACCGAGGGTTGTTTGCTGCCAGGCGATGGCCCAGCACAGGCTAAAGCCAAATGAATTACAGCTTTGGACGCACGCGGTTTATGGACTCCTCTAAGATCAGAAGTCTAGAAACAGCTAGAAAAATTCCAGAAAAATAAATCCACCGTGGCTTGATGTTAACATAAAACCGCGATCGGTTACAAATCTCAACTCTATCATCTCACCCAGCCCTCATCCAAACCACCAATGAAAACAGTCTGAAAACTGACTTTTAGCCTACAAAAGCAGACACTGGGAAGTTTAGGTATTGCTTTACACACTTGTCCTCCTAATAGCAGCTTGTTCAAATCTAATTTGAATCCACTAGTGCTTTAAATCTGTACATCCTACACTCAGTACCAAATGTTTTATTGAGTACATCCTATCCGCTCCACTGCCTCCTTAGACAACAGAGCACTTAGTTTGAACTGATTTTACTCAAACGCCGTCGCTTCTGGAGTCTGCCCTGCTTCCATTTGCTCCACTTCACCAATAATTGCCGAATGCAGCCTCTCAAAGTGTTAACACAAGTATCAACTCTAATATAAAAAAAAAAAAATACATTTTCAGTCTTCCTTACTATTTTCTGCAGTTCTCCATGACAGTAAGCAATACACAAACTGCCTCGTTTATGTAATGATTTTTTTTACCGTGCAGGTAATTACGAGCCTTTCTGTGTGAGAAATAGCAAGCACAGACGTACTCCTGGGAGTGACGCGGCTTTAACCCCGTTGGCAGCAGCAGGAGGTGCATGGCGCCCGTCCCTACGGTGACTGTGACTGGGTCGTCGGCTTCTCACAGCGAACTTGTTTTCCCCCCACAAAGGAGCGCTGAAGTTCAGCGGTGCTTTCAGGCTTAAGTATGTCTGAACAAAGGAAGTTCTGGATGACAATCTTGGATGTAGGCCTTTAAAATCTTTGTACACTCTATTTCAGATATGCAAATGCTCTTTCGGATATGGCTCTTGATCAAGTTTTCATGAACATCCACATTCCTATGCTGAAAAGCGTGTGAAATCAGTCATCTACCAGACCCAAGCAGAAATTGCTTGATTTCAGTTTCCTTGTCTGCCTTTTCTATATGCCTGAAATTGTCTTTATCATCTCTGTCTATGCACTATTTATATTAAAATGTTTTTCTTATCTCCTGTAACCAATTCAGTTTGGGTCAACATTAAAACCATTCCACTCACTTCAAAGAGATCCAAAAGAATGCAAGAGAAATCTAAGAAGAAAACTATGAACATTAGGTAGCATCCAGGACCCGGTGTAAAATCAACATATTTGCTATTTTTTCTTTAGTTTAAAAGTTAAGAGTATGCAGTAGTTTACATAGCACAATTAAATGAGCAAACAATATTTAACCTACTAAAATGTTACAGATCCGGAACTGGCAAAACTCTTGATGAACAACAAAAATGTAATTCACATGCTTATGTTAAAGTGGATGAAGGGTTTACATATGTTAGGGGTTTTTCTGCTTTTGGTTTGTGGGTTGTTTTTTTTTTGGTTTTGTTTTTTTTTTTTTTCCCCAAACCTGCCAGCGAAAGAACACGATCTTAGTGATATGTCAGAGATAAAGTTGAAACACCAGAATGCCCATGGCAAATTCAGGGAACAAAGACTCACTCATACAGAATAAGAATGAGCGGTTATGCACAGCATACTATTAACTCAAGGTGTTTTTGAAAAGCACAAATGCTGAACATCAGCAGCATACGTACAGACATATACATCTATTTTCTTACACCTACAAGTTTTCCCCCCGGTGCAGTGGAAAAGGAGCTTTTGAGCTACTACAGTGATGGACACATTGCTGGAAACCAGATAAAGAGAATAACGTGCCAGAGTTACCCTGTGTATAACGAGGCAAAAGCCTCCGAAATAAAGAGTAGGACTCTTTCTTGAACACTGAGAAGGAAAGAGAGCTTTTCAGCCACAGCACTGACCCATGTGTAGGCTAGACAGATGAATCAACTAGGCAAATGGCTTTCAGGTATGATGCCATGGTGAAATAAATCTCCTTTCCCAAGGAAATGACTGAAGAAATTGGTATGAAATCAATGCAGCGCTCACTATTATTTGCACCGTTCCCTTTCACTGAAAAGTGAAAACTATGGAGAGGGGATGTTGTTTGCTTTTGTACGAGTGTTTTTTTTAGACAAGTCCAGTTACTTTTGGATCTGGTGTGACCCAGGCCACGGGGAGGCTCTGTGAGGACAGCACAGAGAGAGCCAGACCTCACCGGCACCTTGCTACAGAGAGGGGAAAAAAACAATACCGTGATTACATAGGAGATGTTTCAGTGAGTAGTGCCTATAGCATTAGCTACACTAATCCCCTCCCTAAGTCGGACTTGTCTTGTGATAGACAAATTATCCAGCTTAGTGAGGTATCTGGGATGGCGGTAGCGTCTCAGCTGTTTTGTCCCTCAGTTTTCACAGACTGCGTTTCAGCTCACGAGAAAACTCGGTGCCCTCCCCTTCGCAGAGCACCGTACCCAGGGTGGAGGTCTCACAGGCCTCATTCTCTGCCCTCGGGGAAAAAAAACCAGGATGTCCTTTTCCAGTGCTGATATGGAAAAATGGAACTATTTCCTCAAAAATTTAGCCATCTGTCCAAGTGGCAAGGGAGGTTTGAATGGGAATGATCTACAAGCAAATGCATTCCAGGCACCCAAACTAAACGGATGCGATATATTCTCATTCCCACCACATGGGGGAAAAAACCCAAACCCAAAACCTCTATCCCACATCAAAAGGCAACAAGAGAAGCCAATGTAGGACTGAGATAAGTGACTAAGGAGCAAATCTTTATTTCCCAGTTCCTGAAGTGTATGCTATACAAGTTAGCACACCGAACTTCTCAATTTCAAAATGTTTCATAAACATTCAGATGTAAGTCATTAGGAAACTACTACGGCAAGCACTGCTTTTATGGTATGGTGGACGCCATGCTCATAAAAGTGCTTGTATCCTGAATTCTCTGTACGTCTACCTACACAGTTATAACTTATTGTCTTATTTTTAATTTAGAAAAGTTACAGAGCACTGAAAATATTTTTTGTAATGTACATATAAACAGAGAGAAATAATTACCTTGGTAGAAAAATATGGGAAGACCCATGAAAAATGAAATGGGAAATGCCTTCTGCATAAATCTAGGAGTTATCAAAGAGAAATTTAAGGTGTGACTCAGCCCGTCTACAGGTATTTACGACAGTAATAGAATATTCATTATAGATGATCCAGCAGCCAAGAAAGGTAAGACAAGAACCAGTGATCACAAATTCAAGACAGCCGTAGGTCAATAAGGTAAAGATGCATGCATTTTTTGAGAGTCAAAGTAACAAATTCTTGTAAACACCTTACCAGAGCTGTGGGTTCTCCATCAACACGTATTCAAACTAAAGTAAGTTATGTTTCTAAAAGATATATTCTCTTTTTTTGTGTGGGAATTAATTTAGGGAGCCCTCTAGTCTGTACTTGCATAGGGCAAACTATATCACTGCAATGGTTCCTTCTGACCTTATGAATTATAAATGGTGTAGTGGCCAAAATACTATCTTAAAAAATTAAAAATACTCTCTCTAAAAGCATAGATTTCAATACCAGAAGGGTTCAGTCAGTTCTTTATCATTCAGCTGTAGATAAATTGAGTCCTTGCACTTTTCTCTCTATCTCTTTCTCGTAAAATCTAAGTCCTGTCTGTTCTACATAGATGTTCATGACATTTTCTCAGAAGAGCTGTGATTTACTCCAATGTCTTCAGCCAAAAATATTTCTTCTCCCCTCTGTTCTGTGTTATGTGCTTGACTAAAATTAAGTGGAAATAAGTAAGATGGCAGTGGGAAAATAAAAACAGCAACTGATATCAGGAAAGACTGATATCACCAAATAAATACAAATTTTTGCCT
Source organism: Sterna hirundo (assembly GCA_009819605.1). Taxonomy (NCBI): domain Eukaryota; kingdom Metazoa; phylum Chordata; class Aves; order Charadriiformes; family Laridae; genus Sterna; species Sterna hirundo. The sequence continues at coordinate 81,815,508 of CM020440.1, forward strand.
ATTTTTCAAGAATTGGAATTAACATCATTTCGTTCAAAAAAATATAAAGAAGGCAAAAATCAGAAATATGTGCTGAACTAATAGGAGAATATTTTTCCTGGTGAAAAAAAATTACAAAGATATTTTTAAACCGATTATTTCAGGAAAATCAGGTGAAAAGCCAAAAGAAATGAAGGAATGGGAATCATACCTTCAAATGAAAGTTTTCTGAATTCAGAAGAATCCCTGCAGCCCATGGGATGTGAATTCACCAACGATGTCCTAACCTATAACAGGAGAAAAGCAATACATTGATATATACAGAGTATATATCATCGGATATTTTGGATACTTACCCTTCATAAGTAAGTTATAAATATTTTTTTTGGTTAAAAATATTATCACTCTTCAATGAAAATTATCTGAATTCTTTTTCTTTTCTTAAAGAGTATATCATATACTAGGGAATACTCTGATTCAAGAGAGGCTATGTCCCGAAATAACATGACATTTGAAAGAGAAACTGTAGGTGTGTTTTCTAGGGTGAAAAATTATTAAAGTATCAAGGTTTCTGTTGGGGATGGCAAGAGACTAATTCCAAAGAAACTGAAAATGTGGGGGTTTTTTTGGTTTATCGATCCTAAAGCTAAAGTTTAGTTACTTTTAAGAATAAAGAATTGTTACTTTTTGTATAAACTCACTGCATTAAACAACCGTAAGGAGAATGAAAAAACATTTTGACATTTTAAAAATGAAAAGCTACAAATTAAAGAGAAGCAATTAGCTGAAAATCAATTCAATTGTCCTCCAGGTCTAGGGCTAAGTTACAGGTCAGCAATGCAGTTGTGTAAATAAAGTTTTAAATACCTAATAAAAACAGCCATTCTAGAAAGCAGGGTGGAAAAGCCTTATTTATGCCTTAAATGAAAATCTGATAATGCAGGAAAAAAAATTTGGAACTAACGCAATGACGTAGAAATTGCTCCTGTCTCTTTGAAGATCTGTCGCGTCCCATGAGAACGTCTGAGGATGGGGTAGCTGAGATTTCTTCTGGTGTATTCCCGTGCACGCAGGGGTCATCTAGCGGTTAGCGAATTCCTGAGGAGCCGAAATGGTGAGAATCACTGCTAGTTGCCCTCTTCCTGGTTGTCCCGCACCGTCCTCACCCTGAGCACAACCTTCCCTATCTTTCATGGAAAACGAGCCTTATAAAACATTCTCCTTCGAAAGCCACCAGAGTTTTCTTGTGGCAGACTTTGTGCAGATGAAATTTCTATCAGGGTCGGTTTTGCCCATAACTTTTCACATGAGAATTATTTATGGATTGTTTAGGAAGTATTTCAGGGGCTGGTATCCTTAAGTAAGAGATTTGTGTTCTGGAAATGTTTGGCATCTCTTGGTAGTAAATACGTCAAAGTGGACTGCAGAGTATCTGGGACCTTTGCGTGATTAGATAGGACTTTCCCCATCATAAAGTAGCCTTGTAAACTAAAGATAATTGGTAATCTATTGCAGTACTTTGGGTGAAATTATTTCAAAGTGCTTTCATTTGTCTGTGAAACTTGCTATAGTTCATTTGCAGTGTTTGCAGAAATATTTTACCTTACAGAATGCTCTTCTTTTTTTAAGTGAAATTTATTACCTTTATTATCTGTACATTGTCAGCTCCGTGCCACTCGTAGCATGATTATTTCCACCTTTGGCAAAGTCTAGTCACACAGTCATTTTTAACGGTTAATATTTTCACATGATAATATGTACAGCTGAATATTTAAATTTTAAAGTAGAACTGAAGAGGAAATATAGTGAGGCCAGGAAAGTGGCATGATTTGACTTGGCAGGTCAATATACAAACCTACACAAGTTTTTTTTCAGTAAAAAATAAAGGAAACGCTGATAGTTGGAAGCAAAATGTGTGTTTAAACCCTACAGTCCTTCATAAGAATGACAAGGTTTTAAATAAAAGATCTTTCATCTTTTTCTATAAGAGGAAAAAAGCAGATACAAGACACATCCTTCCAAAGTCTCCAAATCTTGGCTTTTTAACTACCCCCTTTTTGTATATTTTCCCTGAGTGAAGTACAAATAAATAAATAGACAAATAGTTCGACAGATGGATGAATCAGTGGATAGACAGATAGACAGACAGACAAAGGGGTTCATTACTTCATTCAAGGCACTTCATTACCTCATTCTTCCTACATTAAATAATATTCAGAAAGAAGCAGAACTTTCCAGGTCTCTCTTCCAGGCTTTTTCACACGCTATTACTTCCATTTAGAACTTGCCTGCTGTTGCTAGATCATCATTAACACATAGGGGACAGAGCACTATATATAAGAAGGATAGTTAGGAAGCTTGCAGGGATGGGAAGAGCACCATTTGCTGAGCAAGAAGATGAAAATCTGTCCTGCAAAAATCTCAACTGGAAAAACGACACTCGCTCAGGCTCCTGGTGTTCAAAATTAGCAAAGGCCTTTAGAAGTCTGAGAAATTAGGAATTTGGGGCCATACTGACCTGAAAAGACCTCTTTCTTCTACTACAAATGTCCTATCACCAACTCAGGAAAAGTAATCACCCACAGTCCCCTCCATGCTCCATTCAAGTATATGGAGTGGAATAAATTTATAGGTTGGGATAGGCTTAAATTAAGAACAGCTGAAAAATATACAGCAAGATGACAGGATTTTCTCCATCTGCTTTTTGACATTTTCAAGACGTATTATCTTAGTCATGAATTCCTGATCCTCCACTATCACGACAAAGTTCAACTTTGACTCATACCTAGGATTTTACTACCACAAATGGGCTACAGACTGTGAGAGTTGGACTGGGTATTTCTCACTGGCCCACCAACTGCATCTCAAAAACTTCTAATTTGGGACAAGGAAGTACCATGAGATAGGGGTCCTGGCCAGAGGTTGTCTTCTTTACACATACCACACTACAGCTTGGTAGGAACTTCCCAGCCCAAGTCATCAATCCTCTAGTCTGGATGAAGGGGCAAACTTGGGCACCGAATTCACTTCTTGCAGGAGACGCAGGTGATAAACTAACCACCGGCATCGTGATGAGGAATCACAAGAAGATTCTTGTTTCCTTAGATATCAGGCATCTTATTGAGTAACGTTGTATAAGGTGAACAGTGCTAAAATGCCCAGATAAGGTCAGTTTAGGAAACAGAACATGTGAAACACAAACAGATTGATAGGAAACATGACAGTTCAGCTTGCTGCGTGGTGATGCAAGTTGCAATACACAATGTACGTTTGCTTCATTAACGGCAACTCAAATCAGGCTTCGGAAAAATTCCAGGTGTTTTGATAAAAAACAAGCTGTAACAAGTTAACGTATTTCAGATTTACAAAGGCAGAAGAGGACAGCAAAGGGAAAGTAACATACTTTGTCCCTACCTTTATTGTAAATAATTTAGTATGGATTTTTTTTTTTCCTAGAATTTCACAGATATTAATATCACAGATATTAGGGTTGGACGAGATGATCTCCAGAGGTCCCTTCCAACCCTTACCATTCTGTGATTAAGCAGAAAAACATCTTTCCGACATTACCTGGGTAATCTATTTCTTCAGTGATCCACCGTACCTCAATAAAATGCCTGAAGATTCTGAAAGCTGTTTGTTTAGGTGCGAGAAAAATAGTTGTGCCAATAAACACTGGCTTTCAGCTTGGACTAACGAACGTAGACTTATATCAGCGTAACTTGTAATCGACAGCTTGCTGAAGCCGAATCTAAGTTTCTAGCAACTGAGTGAGTTAAGGCAAGTGTAACGTTCTACTCTGTCATCTTTGGCTGCAATTTTCTGCGGTTCAGTATAAAAAAATTCCCTGATAAGTATCTGCAGCTAAACCTCATAGGTAATTTAATATACATATGTAAATATTAGCTATTTGTCCGTCTGTCTGTCTATCTGTCTATGAGCTGTAACCAATTCCTGGCTCCCACTGAAACAAGCTTTCTTGTGGGACAACTGGTTTTCAACCAGTCAAGGCAAAAGCGAAAAGGGCAGCAAAGGAAACACGTATTCGCAGCTATTTAAAAGACAAGAACAGTGCAGTAATTGAAGTCTCTTATGAATGTGCACATGCTTAGAAATGGCTTTTTTTCTTTCTTTCTTTCTTTTTTTCTTTCTTTTTTATTTTTCCAGGACGAAGCCCAGCAATCATGCTCTGGCTTACACAGGATACCACTGAGGGAGAAAAGCTAGGATATGCTCCTTCAATGCTATTGCACAGTTCTCAGAATCGGGCTCTCAAAAATGTTTTAGCTCTCAAATTTTCAGGATTAATCTGTATTTACTGCAACCAGTACCCAATCAGCGGTAATCTCTTAATGTAAAGGCGAGAATGTACTTTTGCAAGATCTCTTGGGGCTTCATTCAGATTCTGAATTAAGATGAGGGTTAAACCTAAACTTTCTTTATCTCCAAAAGGAGGAAGAAATCTTGCTTTTTAGAATTCTTGCTTTTTAGAGCCTCTGTTTTAACTCTGAGTGGAAAAGAAATGAGAAAGCCTGTCAAGGAAGAGAGCAGTTTCACCAAGAAATACATGGTAGCAGTCTTCAAAAAAAACGTGAAAGGTATCTGTGATGTTAATGGAGTGAGTTCTTGAGACTTACTAAGAGAATACGGGGAAACTAAACTGTAGAGGAAAAAAAATTAGGTAAAGAGTTGAGGAAAACTTCTGGATTGTCAGGATAGTTACCAACTGAAATAATACACTGAGGAAGTTAGGAAATCTCTATTACTGCAGGCATTTAAAAAGAATTAAACAAACATCTGTCAAGACTGACATAGGTATTGTTGATCTTACCTTGAGGCAGTGATGCATTAGGTGACCTCTCCAGTCTCTTTTGCCCTATCTTCTGTGATTGCTGATTCATGTCTTTCTTTTCCACCTCCCTTGATGTCTTTACTTATGCTACCAGACGGGAACGTTCACTAATCAATTCTATCCCTACAGTTAATGCTTTTGCTTTATACAGACAGTTGGCTTGAGGAATCAGTTCCAGCCATAATCAAAACAAATTCTTAATAAAAACACTCAACATATGTGAATCACTCCTCGCTTACTACTACAAAGTTGGGGTGTAGCATAGACTGCAGACACAAAGAAGACTTTAGAATAAAAAGTAAAAAAAAAAATCTGTAGCATAACTTATAGAACCATTTAGGAAACCACTTCTGTCTTTCAAGACAACTATATATCATTTTCAAAAGAAGCAGGTATAGGTGCTCTCAATCTGAAGGTACCAAGATTCACGTTCTCATTATTATGTCATGAACAATGATAGAATATCACAGTTGTACAGCTTTTCGTAATTTATACAGGTATATTTTACAGCCCTAAGGATTTACAGCAGATATTTTTTTCAAGTGCTTTCTGGTCTTTACATTTTCTAGCCTTCCTGTCTTCAAAGTCACTAAATAGTTCTTAGCTGTATTTATATTGTACTAGGGGCATACTGGTGCCATGTACAATATTTTGCAGTGTTTTCTTCAAGGTCTGAATAACAAACTTTCTTACAGGTGGATAAAACAGTCTTTACTAGACATTCATGAAACTCAAATTAGGCTTATTATGTTATGGAGAAAGGCCTCAGAAAGTTCAATTTTCATTTGGAAAAGCCAAGAGACCTGGAAAAATATTTTTATAGATCATATAACATTAATTTAAATTAAGGCATTTGCCCCAAGAAAGAATGTACCTATCTAAATGGGGTTCAGGAGTTCTTAGATAAATATGAAGGATTAGTTCATTTTTTTGCTTGCATTTTTATTTATTTTCTCTTTTTGGAAAGCATTTCTATTTCCCTGCCGGGCTCAGACAACACATGAAGGATTTGTTTCCTTTACCATCTGATGTCTACGCAGAGGGACGAACAGAAATGTTATCAGTATTTGCCTTTATCTTGCTGCCCTTTTTGTTCTAGACACGTTTTCGCCAAGTTAATAACTCAATAATGCTAACTGGTGACTCAATAATAATTACATTTGATACTGTATTATATAGTGGGTTTTCATTTGTCAATCTTAAAACACTTCTCCAAGGAAGCTAAGTGTTGCCCCGTGCGATGATACCAAGATACAGACTTGCTCAAGGACAGACAGCAGGCCAGTGCCACAAGTGGGAATATGTCTCCCATTTCCTTGATCTCTCCTGCAGTGTGTCATTCTCGGGCCTTTTTTCTTCATCCTACAAACATCCACGTTGAACCATTTGGATATATCATTCCTATTTACACACTTATTTTTTCAGGATAAAAATATCAGTTTAACTGATATCAGCCCCTATCAGTTATTAGCAATGTATGATATTAGTAATGTGTTAGCAAAGATATTAGCAAGGTACGATCTGGATTAACTTTCTACAATGGCAGAAAATGAAAATAAGGGTAGGTCACAAAGATCACTTTTAATATAGACAAATTCCAACTATGCTTGTGCTTAACAAAAGTGTTCTTATTACACACGTCCTTACTGGAGGCTATTTACATGCAAAATACCTCCCTTCTACCAGGTTGCTACGCTATTAGTCACTGGGCAGGAAGCCTACGTAAAGGACTCATGAGAGTATTTTACTTCCTATATTTTAAACCAAATTAACTACCCGCTTGCCTGAGTAATAACAGGCTGCCACACCAGTAATAATGCATTCAAATATCAAACTGGTTTGAAAGACATGCACATACACACCATTTCATAATACCGTACTCAAAAAATGCATACCGTTGTAAAAAAAATTTTGAAAGTCATTGTGTAGCCCCAGAACACAAGTTTTGCACTACAACATATAGTAAAATTCAGGAGTTTATATCTGGACCGCATTTAAATCAAAGCCAAAGGACTCCTGTTAACTTTCGTGGGACACGGAGTTTACTAAAATCTATAAACTAGCTCAAAAGAATTAATTGACTGCCTTCTATTTATACCCAATTTTACTTTATTCTGTAAACTTTAAGAAAAAAAATATCTGATTTCATAAAAATATTCCAGCAATTTGATCCTTCATAATATTAGCATACTTTTAAAATGCAAAATCAGAGTTAAATGTTTTGAAAGCCAGTTCTTTAGTGCTTCTCTTCAAATAAAATCACTGGTTTAGTTGCCGAACTAGAGTTTAGAATCAAATTTTGTAAAATACTACATAAAGGGAAAAATAGCTAGTTAATGAACGGCTCTATATAATTTTCACTAAAACATTAGCATTTCAGGCAGCATCCAAAAGTGTGCTCCCTTTGTAGAGCAGATATGTTGCAGAGATATTCACCGCTATTTAAGTAATCTCATATTCAAGCTACAACACAAGACAGTGTTTAATGTTCCAGAGCTTCAAATGATGGAAGAGAGGGGTCTTGAACTAGATGTGCTGACTGGAAAATAGCATCAAATGAGTTGTGGGAAATCCGGTGGGGACTATTTCCACTGCGTCTTGAAGGACTTCCTTTAAAAATTAGCTCCAAATACAGGCAACATTACAGACACACACACAAAAAAAAAAATCTACTTTAAAGGATTTATGTAAAGGATTGAAAGTCTGAGATTGCTGGCAGGATGGATTACGCAGGTGGAAGGATTGAGTCTCGGTGCCCACCCTGACGTGGTAGATCCCCATTTGGCACGTCTCACCGGGACGTCATGGGATCTAGTGAGTTGTGGTACGCTGTGGTACATGGTCATGGCCATGAAGCTCCAAGCACACACGTTTTCTCACTATTCGTGTGATTCCCGGTGCAATTGTTGTAAAACACATTATGTTAATGGAAATATTTTGATTTTGCATCTGACACACAACCACGATCTATCGGTTACCATCAGTTTACGTGAATGGCTTTATATTTTGCTACGTGGGCCAAATTCTGTCTCATCACAACTGTATCAATTAGATCATACTTTTGGAAACCGCATTCATTAATATCAAGCATACCAGTATAGCCATAGAAGTACCTCCGAAATCAGAACTGAACTGAAGAGTTTGTGCAAAGAGGAAATTTAAGTGGAAGCTTTATATCCAAGTTTAGGTCAGAAGTTCGTAGTTGCCTCATTCTGGCAAATCCACAGCATCCTTCAAGAATAAAAGGGATCTACTTGAGTACGAGTCGTAAACATGAGCTGTCCCTGGGGATTTGTGTGCTAGACAATGGAAATTTTATGCACTCAGAGAAAGTATGGTGTTTAGAAAGGAAAAGCAGTAGACTAGGAAGCAAGATCCTTGTGAAAAAGTGTACTACATATTACAGTACGGGCTTTACTATATCTTTGGGGACCTTCCCTTGTTATCAAAGAAACTACTGGGTGGTCGAGGACATTCAGTCTAGCAGAAATTTAGGCTAACCCATAACTAATTAGAGACCAAGGAATCAGAGCTCTTCCAGAAGTTACTGTGTGTGGGTTCGTGTAAACATAGACGTAACCTAGCAAAGGGCAACATCCCACCAGTGTGCCTCTACGTCGCTTATAGACCTTCCTTCCCAGGCACAACACTTACGGTAGGAGCTGTGCACCGGGTATGTTGCTGCTTACTCCTCTGAACCTATATATCCACTGAAGAAAAATCATACAAACGGGATGTGTGTGTGTGTATAAACACACACTTGATGTTTTTCTCAATTCTCATCACATGTTTCATTCAATAGACTTATTAATCTACCATAAGAAACGAGTTAGGATGTTGAAACAGTCATGGCCTTTGTTCTGTGTCAGTTTTTTTGGCTTAGCTGACATATAGCTACGAGGCATGATGGATCAAAGTAATTAAAGTTCCAATCATTTACCTTTCTATGTTCAGTGTCAAGACAGCTAGCCTTCACCCTGGGTTCAGAGTGTTTTCATATTTTTTTTAACATGTTATAGCTGCACCATTTGCCTTGCTGTACTTAAGAATTTGACAGCATTTCCATTATAAAGTTTGTATACGAAGGCTTGAGGTTCCCTCTGGATTCCAACTTTGCACATAAAATCGTAGACCACAGGCCATCCAAAACCAAGCAAGTAAGGTTTTTGGGGTTTTGTTTGTTTGTTTAGTTTAAGATCATTTAGTCAGGTTTGTCTATCAAAGAACAAAAAGTTGCCAGTTGTGTTTCACTTAGTTTCAAGGTAATTTTTTGTGTTCTGTGAAACTTAAATGAAACTTACTTTCTTCCTGTCATGAAATATGGTAAGCAATTAGTCCTAGTCTTTGGCTCTTCCATCATACACATTATAAATAACTGAGAGTATGAGAACATTTGATCTTATAAAAAACTTTAGGTTACGTAACAGGGAGTGACTTCTGGATATTTCAAGAACAGGAGACTGGTTTGTATTTGAATCCAAGCGTGAATTCAAACAGTTAAGTGCTACTTTTCCCAGATCAGAGAAAAGAAACTGAATTTTTATAAAGTCAAACAGATAAATTGAATCCTGGGAAGACCATCCACTAACTAAATAAAAAATAATCACGTGTTAGAAAAAAAAAAATAATGTGGAAAAGCAAAGTCAGGAATGAAATAACCCACAGTCAGTGAAAGCGACTGTCTCCTGGAGTCCTGCCCTCTCTGTACCTTCTTCTCTTTCTCCACAGCTGGCTGTTGCCTACGCTGCCTGGCCAGATCCACCAGCCTGTGGAGCAGGAACTCATCTTCTACTTTTCATCACGGTTTGCATAGGACCTTGTATAGGACCGGCACTAGGCATTTGGCAAATTTTAGTTAAAGATGCTTTGCACACTACCAGATAGTGGTGGCTTATAAAATCCCATGTCCCCCAGCCTTACCTACTGCACACAACTCGACTCTGTTACGGTGAAAATGAAATCTGCCAGGGTTTTCTATGAAGGTGTAATATTGGGCAGCTTTACAAGCTTTGCTTTCACAAAGGTCATACAAAATCTGATGGTTTTCTTACAAATTAGAGATTGAGAACGGAGGTGCGGAGTGCCCATTGTTTGGCACAGCAAGACGACATGTTTTGGGAAATAACCCACTCCACCTATATGCAGTAGAAGACCTTCACCCAACCCGTTTTACCCCCAGGTAGCCTGCGTGAGTCCATAATATCCACAGACTCTTCCAATCCTATATCGGGCTTTCAGAAATGCAGATTGGGTGGCTTCAAGAATATTAGTTCAATTGCTCCCAAATATTCTGTCCCTAACTTGGAAGGATTTGAAGAAACGGTGGCAAGGGGAGACAGAGGAGACATAAGCTGTCTCCTGACACATTATACAGTGAATAATAAGAACAGAGCATTGTTTGCAAAAAATCATTCATGAACGGAAAAGGAGGCTAATTCAAAATTAATTTCATTTATAATAAATGCCTCCACCAGCATTTTTATAAATAAAACACCAGCAGTTATTATTCTACTATGCATTTACAAGAAACAGGCAATTCTAAAAAACAACAGAAGGACATCCCATTTCTCAGAAGTTTAGGACTGACGCATCGTAAGACACGACCTACCTTGTCAGAGTCATGACAGGCCCATCTTGCTTCAAACTCAGTCAACATACGTTTTACTATTTACCTAGATACGAGTAGAATCGAACCCAAATTTGTGTCATTCCTCCCATAGGCATCTCAGTTTTCTCCCTTCAATGACTTTTTAAAGTTCCCAGAGCATGAAACATCACTTTGATGCTGCATCACATCCAGTTAGGAAGCTCTGGCATGTAGTGTTATGTTTAAAACAACACGCAAATGTAATCAGGAATGACACGTCGTCCCAATAACGCAGTCACTCAACTTTGAGAAACTCGAACAGACAGATTATAAAACAGACATTCTCACAGCCACAGGTCTGTGCTTTTGGAAACAAACCTCTAAGCCAAACTTGAAGAAAGTTTGAGAAAGATCTTAAAGATGCCCCATGCCTGTCAGTGCTTAAGAGGCATTTGGACAACGCTCTTAATAATATGCTTTAACTTTTGGTCAGCCCTGAACGTGTCAGGCAGTTGCACTAGATGATCCTCGTAGGCCCCCTCCAATTGGAACCATTCTTGTCTTCTCTTCTAAAGTTCCAGTCTTAATAACATCGCCTCGGGGACCTAGAGCTGGCCGCCGAAGGTCAGATGAAATCCCACAGCCTGCACGTTGCCACCAGAGCACTCGAGTTGCCGTAAAAGCTGAACGCGCAGCTCTGGGGTTTTGCCTTCCTCATCTCCACAACACCGGCAGGCTCAGCCAAACATTCCCAAGCTGTCGAACCCAAGAACGGGAGGGGGAAGAAAGTGAGATTTTTCTCACCTCTTTTCCAGCTAATTCTTGTTAACGTTTATTGAGAAGACCAGAATGTGCTAACGTCCTTTTGGAAACGGCCCCTGCTGTGTCCCACTCCCTGGCCAGGAAGATTGTGAGTCCTGTCAGGGTGGGAAGACCTTCTCTCCCCTGTGACCGCTCGGTGTGACTCACCCCACAAGGGCTCCGTGCGCTTTTTTAAAGCAAATCTCATGTGCTGATGATTGCTCCCTGCCCCTATCCTCTGTATCTGGGCTAAGGACACCCGGTCCCTGCGGAGGGTTTAACTGCAGGGGTCTTAAACAGCACATACACACTTGTGTGGGCCTTCCGCGTAAGCGTGACCCTCGGCGTTTTACTGGCAATATTGATTTTGGCTTTACAATACCCCTGTTATCCCTATTATAAAGACGAGGAAAAAGGCCCAGCTAAATGACTTATCAAGGCTGACAAAAAAAAAAAGCGAGTGTCAGAGCTGAGAATAGAAACCAGATCACCTGAGGTTTCACTTCTGGAAACGTTTCCCCTTTCCTCTTCCTTTGAATCTTTGTTTAGTACTGGGGCAGGTCATTTGAAATCTGGGCAATATTCAGATATGCTTTCTTTCCCAGAAGGAAATAAAGCTTTACAGGCTCACTTTACAGCGGCAGCCGGTCCGCTCGGACTGCCGAGGTTTTGCAGCTCTCACAGGACGCCGCAAAATCCAGCAATCAGACCTGTGCAGCCGGAACGCTTTCAGAGGAGATGGCAAGGCACTGAAACGGCGTATTATCTAAAAACAGGCTCGTACAATATGTTTCTATGGACATCAGAAACTAATCTTTGAAATGGTCCCCGATGAGAGCCGGATTGGCCCGAGCTGCCTTCTGAAAACGTTCCAATTCCTCCTTTGCATCCGGTGTGTGTTTATTGGAGAAAGAATAAGTTCTCGTTTAAATTCTGCACATGTATTTGCACTGTGACCTTTTTAGCTGTTACCTCATGGCTATATCTGAAATTGGTAATAAAATGCAACTCATGGTAAAGAACTGCGAGGTGATTTTATACAACTATAATTTTACGCTCTCAAATGGCAGAATATGTAATTCCTTAAGCCACACACGGGAACTCGGTGATACTGGGCTGGATTTTTGTTTTCAAAGCCGGCACCGTGAGAATAAAGCCAACCCTATACAATGACAGAAATAATGAGCTAAACAGATATGTGTTTTAGCTGATCTTGATGCAGGGTGAGAAACCAATGTCAAGTCCCATTGAAGGGAGGATGCTACACAAACACGGGCACAAACAGCTCCCGCAGCAGAGAACTGTGCACCTTCGTGGGTTTATACGTGTTTACCTATAACTGCTACAGAAGTGCTTCTGAAGTCTCCTAACTCCGCCACGCTTTAAATAAATTCCCACAACATCCTATTCAGGTGTGAAAAAATACAGGGGAGCCGCGTAGTTAATGACTGACAGCGAGAGGGTACCCTGGAAAATCTGATTATACGCAACCTTCTCCTTTTCTTGTATTAATTTATTGCATTCCAGAGTTGTTCTTTTAAGACTACAGTAAGGACCCTTTGTGTTAGGTAGTGGTCAAATGCAAAGGAAGTCGTAAAACCCCCAAACATTCCATATCATTCATTTTCCCCATAAAGTCTCCCGCGGCACACAGAAGAGCGCCGAGCTCAGCGGTGCTCTGCCCAGCCGCAGGCTCGACTTCACTGACCCAACGGGACCAACAAATAGGGAAAAGCTATTTGGACGCAGAGACGCTATACACGTTTTCTATCCAGTAAACATACTCCAAGTTGTCCCAATAGCTTGTTTACTAAAATAATTAAGTGATTAGAACCTATGCCTGGTTTTGTGTCACCCTCTTCAAAGTGCGACTGTATTTACGTCAAGCAACTTGAGAGAATACTTACAATAAATGAACTTCAGATATTTTTGGCTGGCTTGGAAGACTCTGCTCGGTCCTTTGAGCAGGATACCAAATCGTCAAGTTTTCCAGCATTTCACAACAGAGATCCACAGTGAGTGAGAGCAGACACGCAGCTTCTCTGGCTGGGCTGTAGGTGAGCTCCTAAGGAAGGTCGGATCTGGAGGACAGAGCTGGGGCCACCAGGCACCTTCCTCCCCCCTGGAGATGGGGTCCCCCCCCCAACAGGGTCCTTCGTTTCCACTTTCTCTGGACAGAGGCTTCCAAGGAGGCAGCTGGAGATCTGCCACTCGTGGTTTTTGTGGTGGAAAATAATTCAGAGGGATAAACCAAAGTTTTCTGGTAGAAGATATAGAATAGACATTTTAATTGAAAAGTAATTTACAGATTGCCTCCTAAACATGACCCTGAGGAGCTAACTCTACTGTAGTTCACAAATTAGCGCGAACAAAGTCTAAACCAGAATTTGTCCTACCCCCGTTTCCAAATACTTATTCTTCAGGTTCAGAGCTGTTTCAAACAGAAAAAACTATATCCGTGTCTCAAAACAGAGCCCACACATGTAGATGTTGTCAACTTCCCATTAAAACAACAAGACACAGCTACCCAGTTTGTGCAAATGAGCCCATCTAGAGACATTTTTCCCCCTATAGAACGTATAATGACTTCCATCCTCTGCCTATGCTTATTCTGGGACTTAGATATTTACTAAAATATCTGGGCGATCAGATCCAAATTCCTTGTGTATACAGAAAGGCAGAGCATGACGGAAAAGCTACTCAAAATCAGATTCTGAAACGCTCATACTGTGTTTTCAAATCTAGCTATGGGTATATTTCTAGCCACCAAAGAGCGCCAACGAGTCTTTAAAGCCTAAAAAGACTTAGTAGGAAAGGTGGAGGTACAGCAAGGTAGCAAGATGTGAGCCATCTGGAGCTACCCACAGGTATTTATGGATTGCCCACTTGCTGTGCACCTGCAGGGAAGGAAAGAGCCATCTGCGTTTCTGAACTGACAGCAATATTGCCACCCAGCAGGGACACCCAGGTTACGCGGGGAGATTTAAACTAGAGGCGTACTTTGTAACTACATCAGCGTCTTGCTTTTCTGCTACACGTTTATTTACTTCAGCTGACAACAGTCTCCCTGTCCAGATTTGTAGGGGTACAACGTGTTAGCAAAACACTGCAGAGTTCAAATTCGGGTTTCGGTTCAGCAGCTAACACCAGCATAGCAAAGCCCTTAAGCATTTCTAGCGCCTTCACTGATCTGAGAAGTACCGTAACTAGTAACCCCGAGGCAACAAAACACACTGTATCTGGATAATTTTGAGCTTAAAGGCAGGTCCCCATCAATCACTGCAGATCCCGAAGTAACAGAGATGCCGGTATCTGTTTGTGGATTATACCTACACCAAACCAATCGTGGAAGAACCCCCAACGCTACTTATATCAGCATGAACTTTCTAAGTGCAATTGTTTCACAAAACATTTCTACTTAACGCTAACGTAAACACCGCTCTCCAAAAGCATATCAGATAGTTATTACACTTACTTCATCTAGAACTTCTTTTGTTCTAGATGCAGATCTAGCACCAATGCAGGCGAGCTGTCACCCAACCTAGAGAAGACAAGACCAAAAGGGATCTGCTGGTTCGTCAAATCCATCACACTACCACATCCAGTTTATAATCGCTTTCCTGAACTGACCCTACTTTACCTTAAAGTCATGTTTTTGCTCTCGTAAGATTATTCTGGAACCTCACCTTTCAAATGGTTGGAAGCTTTTTACTTCACCCACTCTTTGTTCTTGCTCTGTTTAAATCTATTTGGGTTTTTTAGTGCCAACACGGCCTTTTAGCTCAAACATACCTCTATGAATACATCAAGATGTAAAATCCATGCAGGTGAGCTATCACCCAACCTGCAGTAGAATAAATCTTGGTTGTAGGTGTGCTGGGATTGCATTTTATGCCTCTCCCCTGTACTCACCTCAGCTTTTGAATGCTATTTCATGGCTAATTTAAACTTAAGATCATAACACCTCCGGAAGGAGCAGACCTTGTCTTCAGGCACATCCTTCATCCACCTCTGTTGAGTTAGATCCTGCAACGATATCATAGAATGTGTTGGGTTGGAAGGGACCTTTGAAGGTCATCGAGTCCAACCCCCCTGCAGTCAGCTTACGCCTTCAGGTGGGCTGGATTTATTTACCTGTCTTACTGAAAACCAGCAGTGCAAATAAAATGATAATAAAAACTATGATTCTCGGTTTTGGGAACTGATTCAGATGGGGAGAACCCTTCTGGCAGCAACCCACCCAGAGACAGTAGTGAAACCTTAAAAGCTAATCCCTTAATACACCTGGACCCCCAAAGAGCACCCAAGAAAACGCTGCTTTTCCTGGTTCAGATGGAGACCAGCTCTTCATTTAGAGCCCCGTTCACTGAAATAATGCAAATCCTCCATCAGTATCAAAGGTGTTATGATACTACGGGAGCTTTGAAGGGTAGATCGTAAGCTGTAAGCATCTTCAACAAATTTCGATGATGTGATTCCTTCTTAAAGCAGGTTGCTCGCAAGCGGCACTGTAGAGCAGCCTGGCAGAAATAAAGTTCATCCGTGCTCCGGCTTGTATTGTCAGGAGCGTTTACCTCAGGCATAAGCCATTCCTCAGTCATCTAAATACAACATTTCTTAATACTGTAGATTTTTACACGTGTACAGCTATGTTTGAGCACCTTTAAAAAGAAATTGCTGGTCTCACTCTAACCCCGTGCAGACCTGTATCTGTTTAAACAAACTAATTCACATTTTGGCACTCCAGAATATAAGCTTGTACTTTTTCCTCAAGAGGAGCAGGAGCAGAGCAGCAAGGGCGGTTTAGGCGAATTGAAGTTGATTACATTCAACAGCTTTTTCACACAAACGGTAATTTACCTATCCCTAACTAATTCCATCATTTGCTCATTTTTCTAGCCTAAGATCATCTAATTCACTTCAAACTTGCCAATAAAAACCAGCTTTTTAAAAAATTAAGTATCCATCGGTCTTATGGGAAATTTACTGAGCCTCTGAAAACGTTTCCTAAAACGTCTCCACTCTCCTTCCCCTACATCTGTAAAAACTGATTGCACAAATGTTTTCTTGACCCAATAACTTGTCAATTTTAACAACTTCTAAAACTTCTACTCATCACCTTGAGGTTTACCTTTATCTTTTAGGACATTTTTTAGAAATTAATTTCTGAGAAGACATTTTAATAGATGCATTCATAAGGATACAAATAATATTTGTAATGTTTCTTTTAAAAAAACAGCTTGATTTCAGGAGGCACCTGTAGAGGTTCTTTTTCCTATCAATCTTCATTCTATTTTTCGTTATTACTGTTGTTTTGTCCTTTAAAGGCAAAACCACTGTGGTTTAGTAAAGTTATGACACGATCGTGATCTTCTACAGGTGTCATGAAGATCCAGACAGCCACATTTGTAGCTTGACAATGGCATATCCCTAAAATACCATTCTACTCCCAAAAGGGACTAGAGAATGACCAGTAGATGTGTCCCACATCTATATTTAAAGTTACATCACCTGTGTTCACGTAAATACAAATCTTTATTGCCGATTAGCAGTATACAGCAAACAGAGCCATGAAATACTCCTTTAGAAGGAATTTTGCTCTTTTAACGCACCAGGATCAGGCTTATCAACAATTAGGTCAATTTTTTTTTTTTTTTAAACAACCTACAGTCAAAATGCTAATAACTGCTAAAAATAAATGGCATAATACGGTCCTAAATTTAAAATGAGACACACCTTCTGTTCATAGTTTTCAACAACACATCCAATTTGACATACCTATGTCAACTGGCAAATGTAACAGATTTTGTTTAAAAATCATTTCCCCAGGTTTTTCTGAAGTCTTTTTAACACGAAGAAGTGCAAACCATTTCTGCATCAAAAGGAAAGATTTTTATTTTTTTTTTTTCAATTTAGAATGACAACTCATTCAAAATATTATTCAAATGTATGTGGAAAAAGCTTTCCAAAAAAACTCTCCCATGATAAATGAGAACGTTCATTTTGAGTGGAATGACATTTTTCATTTGCCCTGAAATTATTGTTTACTTTTATAACTCCAAAATATTCTCTTTAAGTAGTAATGAAGAGAACATTATAAAAATATCTTTTTATTTGTCAGAAAACAAACAAAAAAAAATTCTACAGATGTATCTATGCTCTAGTTGCAGGATTAAATGCTCCTTTTACAAATGTCTGTAACTGATAATTATAAAGGTATAAAAGCAGATGAGAAGGCAGAAAAGGGGAAAAATGAAGTTACATATAAGCTGGCTTGGTTTAGTTCTACAAATTTTTTATTATTTTATTATTGTAGTTGCTAAACACTATATAGGCTAGACAGGCTGGAGTGTCACTATTGCAGATACCATACAAAGCCAAACAAGGACACAGAGTCTCCAGAAGCCACCGGTGAAACTTTTTCCTCCTACAAGGTCCCTTCTGCACAGAGAAGATGCCAGACAGGTAATAGTGACAATAAACAGAAGTCACTCAACGTAATTTCTACTACCAGAAAAGTCAACGGAAGCTTTCTAAACAAAAAGAAAAAACAAAAATAATAATAAAAAAACACCTCAATTTTTTTTTTCCTGAAAGTGAACACACTTTGCACAAAACCACTTCATTTTGCAGCAAATACGGATGCTGATATCATGCTTTTACCCCACGGTTGCTTTTCAGCGTCTGGCCCCAGCAGCACCAAGTGGAGATTCAGGACATGAACCCTCAAACCCTCCCCAAGAAGAGTTCCCACGGCCGCAATAACAGCTGGCTCAGAGTCAGATACTGGTGATTTTTTTCTCCCCATATAACTTCCTGGTGTCTTTTTATACTTTTATGTTTTAATGTGTTCATTAGTAAATAAGTTAAATTAACAAAAATATTAAAGACTATGTTTTTACTAGTCAGTCTTCCTCTAGTATGAAGCAGGGCTACGAGGAAGTTGAAACATTTCATTTTGATGTCAACTTTGCGACACCAGTCACAAAGTTGACATCAAAATGAAACATTTCAAGTATTTTCCCTAAAAATCACTGAAATGAGACTGAGAGCAAGTCCGGTCCTTATATCCTTTGAAGTGTTTTATCTCCAAACTCCTAAATTCATGCAACAACTGTCCCTCTGCAGCAAAGCGAATGGATCCACATTATCAAACAGAAGATCTTCAGGTTTTGACACAGAGGAATTACAAATTACGTCTGTCAAATTTTTCTGTTTAGAGGTTTGAGGTCTTTGTGCTTATGAATGCATTTTGTTTCCTGAAGAATCCAAGAGCTAACCGTGTTATTGATGCACCAAATAGATAAAAAAATCTTGGTGTCCAATTGTCACAAATTCATACAGTAGATTCACATTTTGTATGACTTTTCTTTAAAAAAATATATAATCTGTTTTCATTTTGTTCTTTGCTTTTCTGCAAATAAAAAGCCTGAAACTTCCCCCCACCACCACCAAAGCCTCTGACTTTACGGTCCAGAAACAAACATACAAACACTACTGCAAGGACCTGACACGGCTTTGAACATTACGAACCTGAACAAAAAGAAACGAGGCAGGAAAACAGGCTGATGCTACAATTTTAGAAGGGAAAAGAAAAACCAAAACAACAACAAAAAAGGTTTCTTTAAATAAAATGAACTATCTATTCCAGTGGATCAGCTAGATGTACAATGCTGAAGCAGGAATTGAGACAGTCCTGGCCATGCCACTGACTCACTAAAATACCTCAAGAAAAAAAAAAAAAAAAAAAATCACAGTTTCCATGTTTCGGGTGAGTTATCTCAGGAAGATATAGTTTCTTATAGTGAGATGCTGACAAATGAGAGACTTCACTAGCGTTCGTGGTAACCAAATGCTATACATTCTCTAATTCTTGATTAACAGAAATAAATACATACATATAGGGCTTTGTCAGACCAACACTAGAAGCAAGATCAAAGCCTGAATATTTTAAGTAACAGGCACATAGGATGCATTCTACAAACGAGCATGGAAAAGACTTGAAATAATTGAGGTGTTCCAGGCAGAAAAAGGACAGTAGCTGCAAAATGTCATCATCCAAACAGTTTTGACGATCATTTTCAACTGAAGTTCTACACAAGGGTTCAAGTATTTTATCTCAATTAAATTGACTAGATAAAATATGACTTAAGATCAAACAGTGGCTTTCAACAATTATCCTTTCTGCAATTCCAAAGATGAGAAGATGGATAACATTTACTCTGACTTTCCAAATAATGAAAACCATACAGCTTTCCATTTCCAAAATGGAAGTTTTACTTAGAAAAATTAAAATGGGATTTTTTTTTTTTTTCCAATTTGATTTCTCAAACCTCTTGCAAGTTGGGAAATTTTTCATAACTCTTTCTGACAGAAAAAAATCAGTTTTGATTAATTAACAGTTCCGGATGAAAAAGCTTTAATGAAAAAAAGTTTGATTAACCAACTTAATCGTAAAAGCCATGAGACCAATTCCCATAACAAAAGTGTCCAGCTTTGCTGCCCAGTCATTTCCCATATAGCGCGCTCTACTCATCTAAAACACAAAACTCGCCAAGTGAAGAACAGAGGCTTTGCTGGCAGTTTTCGACGTTCACAAGCCGCTATTGAGAAGTTACTTTCCTGCCATCTTCAATGTCATCTGTACTTATTTGTAGTGACAGTATTGATTCTTTCTGTAAAGTCTAGAGAAACACTTACTTAAGGTAATCTGGAGTCTGTTCAACAGGACATTAAAAACAAGAAGCTAGACAAGGTATTGGTAAAATTATAAATCAGAAAAGGAGAATGTGTCCACCTGACGAGGACCGATGCTTCCAGAGTACTCCTTCATGTGAAATCTCCAACTAGGGAAAGCTCAGTGGAAGGTTTGCTGCACGTGATCTGAAGAAATCCATAGGCACGATATTCTGATCGTCTCTGACAACCGGGTGATGAGAAAGAGCACAGTCCTGGTGCACGTGGTTGGATGTAATTGCACATCAATAAGCACTGTAGATGACAAACAGAAGAGCGGTGCAAAAATATACTGTGGTTGGCAACTGTGGGTGAGGAAGAACTTTTGGCATCTATGAGCACAGAAGCTTATGTGGAGGCAGATGACTTACCAAAGAGTTACTTGCTTTTTAACTTTGACAAGTGTTTTCTTTCAATGTTGATGATGTACCCGAGCTAAATGTGTTGTTACACTGAGATTGACAGATGCAGTTCACGTTTCAAGTCCTGTCCGTTTAATTCACCAGCAGTAGACGTATGATGAAAGTCTAATGGCATCAAGAGTTTTAGCATAACACTGTGGAAGAAAATATTTGCTGAAATATTTGTCCAGCTTGGATACATCAACTAAAACAAAGACCAACCAGCCCAGGATAGTAAGGTTATGTGATGAAGAAGTAGGTCACAGTCACAGAATGGTTAGAGTTGGAAGACACCCCAAAGATCGTCTAGTCCCACTCCCTGCCCTGGGCAGAGACACCTCCCACCAGCCCAGGTTGCTCCAAGCCCCGTCCAACCTGGCCTTGAACCCCTCCAGGGATGGGGCAGCCACAGCTTCTCTGGGCAACCTGGGCCAGGGGCTCACCCCCCTCACAGCAAACAATTTCTTCCTCCCATCTCCTCTAAATCTCCCCTCTTTCAGTGTAAAACTGTCACCCTGTGTCCTATCACTACACTCCCTGATAAAGAGTCCCTCCCTGTCTGTCAGTACTGAAAGGGGACTACAGCAAAGACAGCTATGACTGTCTCCTGAAAAATATGAAAGCCAACAGAGGTCCCTGGAAAGGCATTGACTATTATTTTCATGTACTGAATCAGAGTTTAGGTGCTGTCATGCCCGCTTCTGAGTTGTGACGGAATTCAGGCAAAAGGAAAGATCAAACATCCCAAGATCCATTTTGGTAATCCAAGTTATCTGACAGACACCTTGGATCCACTTACAGCCTCCAAACCCGCACAGGTACCGCGGTGGAGTTCTTCCGTGCAAGGAGAGGTTCACAGGAGTTGGTGCGTGATATCCAGGTGGCCAAGAAGAACCCAAGCGACTCACGGCATGTTTCCCACAGTCTGAGCACAGTCTCGGTCAGCTCTGCACGGTGCGGGGGCATCCCTTGGGCCGTGCCCTCTCTGAGATGAGCAGCAGACCTGAGCAATTCTGGTTATTAAGGATTCAGGATAACTTTTTCCTGAATGTAGGCGTGTTGAGCACTAACATCCTGGCCAAATACCAACACGGATAATTATTTTGCCTACCTAAATGTCCCCGTTTTCATTTGAATAAGGTATTCTTCATTTCCAAGGCTGTTACGCAGCGCTGTCGAGCGCTGTTAAACAGCTGCAGTATTTCACCCCAGAGATGGCTGCATTTCAGTTGTGGGTGATGTGATCCAAAGAGTTTGAATATCAGTTTAATCACTTTGGCATCCTTCAGGAACAAAGTCACTATTTAAATGTAAGATTATTGTAGAGAATAAAATTGTCAATAAATGTAGTAATGTCTATCTCTAACTATAAGCAATTACAGAGCTAATCTCCAACTCTCAAAAAAATAACACCAGATGGTATTTTTCAGAAAAGTCAAATGTAGAATATTATATTTTTTTTGCATTTTTCAGTACATCATGATGGCAAATAATATTATGTGAATCCTGCAAGTACAAGAAAAATCTGCAAGTATAACATTCTTCTCTTCCAGTGAACATCCTGTGAATTCATAAATATTTACATTTTGCAAGTTATAATTATGTAGCACTGGAGGAAAAAAAAAGAAAAAAGTGACTGTATATACAAGTTTATAAAAGAAGATTCATAAATTAAAAATGTGCATTGTTCTGAAAATGATACCTACCGTGTTTTTTGTGTCTGTATGCCAAATCCTAGGATAGCTTCCTACCTCCCTCTCAGTTGGGTAAAAATTATACTTGTAGGTTTGACTGACTATTGATTTCTTATTACAGTTTCTATTAATAGTGGTAAGTCATTATGTATGAACTCACCCTTAGGTATTTGCTAAA
The DNA here is from genome assembly GCA_009819605.1 of Sterna hirundo. NCBI lineage: Eukaryota > Metazoa > Chordata > Aves > Charadriiformes > Laridae > Sterna > Sterna hirundo. The sequence goes on from CM020440.1 coordinate 81,837,736, forward strand.
ACAGAAAGAAAAGTTTGTACTGCTACAGGGATAATCCTCCTTCACAAACTGACAAGCACAATTACAGGTGCACTCCAAATATATATTTTGTGGAAAAACCACAATTGCCTAATTTGGTACAGTTATACGCTCTCTTGTTATTTGGGCTTTTTTTTTAGGTGGATTTTTTTGTGTGTTAGTTGGCTTGGTTCAGCAATTTATACACCAAAGGATAACTTTAGCGTTAATGAATCTGAACTGCATGAGAGTCTTGAAGTTGAGATTTCAGTTGCATGAATTCTATTTTTTTTTTTTCAGCAACCAGAGTAAATATTCATTGAAGACTATTTTTATTGCAGGAATTTTACCATTTTGATTCATGAATAATCCATGAACAGATGTTGATTTTTACAAGTTCAGTTGTTACTTGAAATTGTTTGAATACTTTATACAAACATATTGCAACCTCTGGGTTATTTGTGTATTTTTTGTTCTGTTACAGTCTCCAACTATTCATTGTAAGGTAGACTGTCTCCTCATACAAATAAATCCTTACAAATCTAAAAAAAAAAAAATAATAATAGGTTGGGCGAGTTAGCCAGGTGTATTATTCACGAGGTAAATTCTTCGGGAAAAAAAAAACCCAAAGTGCTTTATGACCTGAAAAATCAACTTTTGTGACTAGGAAAAAAGACAAAAGAAAATGATTCATGCAAATGTGTAATACACGGACTGTAAGACGGTCAATTCCTCTGCATGTTCTTATGAAAGTAAAAACTGTGAATCGCTAATAGAAAAGGATTTGCGAATATAAAAGTTACTTTGATAGCTTGATTAATAGTTGTAAAATCATCTTTTTCTCTCCGTAGAGTATTTTGCATGGTTGAGATAAAAACAAAACCACAGTGGCATCACCTTTCCCGTGTAGACAGACTTCCATTTTTGGCCAGGACCGCTTTTCTACTTTCCCTTGGCTGTTTCTCTGCAGGCAAACCCTGCATTTCTTACTCTTGCTTTCCATTTTCAAGCGTGCCAAATTTGCATCCACGCCATACAGTTTATCACAGGAGAAGCCTGTGAACACAGCAGGCGGCTTTCTAACAGTCATTTTTACCTTGTTAACTTGTGCAATATTACACTAATTCCAGACAATCAATGCCAGATCTTCCAAGGAGAAGGGGGAAAAAAAAGTCGCCACAACCGTTAGACTCAATCAGGTTTCCAAACCACTTAAAGCAATTGAATCTGAAGTCCTTTTGCCTGCATTTACAATAACAAGAATCCTTCCCTCTCATCCGTGAGTTACATCACTGTTACGTGCCTTCCTGGCAGCCACTGGACGGAGATATATTGAAAAACAGCCTCTAGAAGGCAGCTCGGAGGAGTTTATTGGAGATCCAACCTCCAAGGCTTTTCTGGCCACCTGTGGAAGATTTCCCAGGTAGTCTACATAAAAGCAACGGACAAAACTCTACGGATCTTCAGGGACCTTACAGGCCCGTGTTCTGGGAAGCGATTAACTTTTCTGTGTCGAGACACTGCCTGAAAGAGTAGAAAGGAATGGGTGTCAGTAGGACCATGGTGACAGAGAGCCACTGGCTGCCGGGTTTGCTTATGAATTTGGGGAGGGCAGGCGGGAAGGGTGGCAGGATGCTTTGATTTTGTCTATTCCTTCTCACAAGTCATTTTTACGCCGTCAGAAAAATCTGAAGTTTGACTGGTTATCGCAGCCGTAAGGAGCCTGGCTTCCGCTCTCGGGCACTCGCCCCATACCCTGGACAGCCCGGGAGGAAGACTTAAAACTGAAATTCTACACAAGTTAAAGATTTTTACTTACACCTGCAAGGCACATTACGATTGTTTGTTTGTTTTTTAATGCTTGGGCACTTAGTAATGGCAACCGTATGATTTTTATTCCTGAATCTCTCCCTATGCCGCATCTTCATGGAAGCTTGTAACTGAGCCATTAGAGCAGGTATGTTTATATGTTACCACGTATTTCAATGTCTTAAAGATATTAATCCCCATAGTTGACAGCACTTATGTTGCAATGACCTGCAGTCATCTGATCAACTTTCAGAATACTTACTAGCTATAATCAAATATATTCTCATCTCTTATTTGAACAAATCAAACAGAAATTGAATACATTTTTTTTTATGAACACTAGCAATATGTTCTCTTCTCTGATAATTTTGACATTAAAATTCCATTTTAATAATCCCATCCTTCAGGCTTTGCAGACTCTTAAGGTATTAAAGCAAAAATTATCCTAAGCAGTTAGATTATAATGTATTTAAAGATTAGACATTTCATGTTGAATATTAACTGCTCCACTTCCCAGGGAAAAAAAATGATGCAGGGTTTTTTTTCTTGTATAATTTATACATTTTTTGATAGGTTGACTATACAAAGTTCAAACCTTTTACGAAAAAAACACTATAAGATATACTCACGGTCCTGCATTATATTAAAAAGCCCTATATAAAGGTATGAGAAAACATTTTTGCTTAAATCATTAGCATATTTTGATCCCTCAGAAATACACAAAATGGCTGTTCAGTCTCAACGCAGCCTCTCAGACTCCTGAGCTGAGGCAAGATTGCCGATATTTTACTATCTAAAGAACTTTTAGTTACACGTCATAAAAGATGGGACACGTACTTGGACTTCAGGTTTCACAATAATACCAAATGTACAAGCACCGCTTCATCATTTGAAACAAAGAAACCGCCCCACGAAAATTAACTTTTAGCCAGACCTCTAAGTATTTTAGTTATTTGCCTACCTCACGAAAGTCCATGGTAAGGGTATTATTTGAGTGGGGCAGAATTCTATACTGAAAATTGACCGGTGGGAGTACATCCTATAGCCAGAGCCAGGGTACTCGACTCCACTGCTTGCTCTTACCTTGCTTACTTACCGCACCCCATCAATGAACATCTCTAGCTACACGTCTGCTTTTCAGACTCGACACAATTGCCCTGCACCCTAAACCCCCCTGCACACGGGTCTTTTGACTTACTCTCTTCACTTGCCTCTTGTCATTCACCGTCTCTTTTAACTCTTGTTCGGAAAGGGATGTGACAGCTATCAGAATCAAACAAATCAGCAGCCCCATCCTTCCTCAACCCAACCTGGGCAACCAGCGGTTGCACACGGTATTCGTTCTGCGGCGTGGTCCGTCACCGCACGCTGTCTCTGAAGGAGCCCTCTTTCCTCTGGGGCATCAAGGAGAAGACAACAGTAAAACTACACATTGTGCCAACACAGCTAGCTTTGGTCTTAAGCCTGACCTGCTGTTTAGATACAACCTGCTCATTTATTATTTTCTTTGGGGCTTGTTCACCACGGAATGCTCAGATATGGGTCTCGAGGCAGAATAACCACTCAGCAACACCTCCCTCCGCTCGTTATTGGCACCGACACGGTCCACTGGCCAAATGCTGCAATAAGCCCCAGGAGACCAAAACAAATGTCCATCTAGAAAGTCAACGTAGAGTATCGTGCTTTAAAGCTCACCAACTCTCTTCTTCTGCAATAGCTTCGCCGCTTAGACAAACCTTCACTTACAGACACACTCAAAAAAAAGGGTAGGTTTTTTTTGTTTTGGTTTGGTTTTTTTTGTTGGTTTTTTTGTTTGTTTGTTTTGGGTTTTTTGTTTGTTTGTTTGTTTTTTTTTTTTTTTAAAAAAAGTTTCTACTTCTGAACATGCAACTGAACACGAACAGCCCAAAAGGACACCAGCACCCTTCCGCCAGTTCACCCAGCGGCGGAGATACCTGCTGACCCCCTGGCAAGGCTTCCCCTCCTCCAGGCAACCAGCCCGGGGTGTTTCTCCCGTACGCGTATAACCAGGGGGGAAGACCCCGTAACACAAAAAAAGTCTTTTTCCATTGGTAGGTAAACAACACCAGAGACAGCCTGGCTTTGTTTCCACGCTGTGTGACACCATAAATACACACCCTTTCCTCTACTATTACTTGTTCATTTTTTAACAATGTGCTTATGCTATTAGAAGTGTATTTTGGGTTATTTCTATGGAACATTTAACATCTTTTCTTTGTCCTTTTGCCTTGCCCTTCAATTTTGACCGTGATGGATCTAAGCATATTTAGGACATTAAGGGCAAACTAAATTGTTGTTTATACTGTTAAATGTAAAAAGCATAATGGTAGGGTAGCGTCTATATCCTGGAAAATAAGTACACTTGTCTGATTTTTATTACATATCTTCTCTACTGATGTGTACTGAGCAAATTGTGGGGTCTCTGCTGAAAATGCAATATGAAAGTTTAATACGAATCTCTGCAGGACGCGTCAACCTGAGCATACACCAAGCAACTCACAACAAAGGAAAAATACTCGTGCCTTAGGAGAGATGCTCCAAGAATGCCTGAACGGACTCATCGCAACCACGGGGCTGGTAAACACAGGTAAGCGACAGACATGAGTTATCTCCTTCATCAACCACCACAGCCAGTACCTGGCATCAGCATCTGCCCTGGCTCCACATTCCGCTCCTGGGGTATTGCCAGCCCCCGAGATACGGGCTAAAATAGACTTCTGCAAATGACGCAGCTCGTAGAGAAAACGCCTGTGAAATCTGGGTACTAGAACCCGCCAGGACTTTTTCCAAGCAAGATACACAATCCGGTGGCCTGCTCACGCAAGGGCTGCTAATCCATCCACAGCTCTCTGAACACTCACGCACACACCCCGCTTTGCCTGCCCAGATGTTTTCTGATTAATAATGAGGTCATCTGCAATGCCAAAAACGTGGCCTTGTAGTTCTCCGAGGCTCTTGGAAAGCCACCGAGTGTTTAAGGGGGATGGAAATATTCAATACAACATACGTATAAAACACAATAAATCAAATGAATTTGTTTAGATGAAAAGCACTTTTTTGGTTTTGTCAGCACAGCAATTGTATATTCCACAATTATTATAATGTTTTCTGACATAAAACTGCTGTATATCTGACTGCTGTATCGGACCCAGTCTTCTGGTTTCACCCCTTCCTGCTTTACAGGAGGTTTCTTAAGAAAATTTCTGCATTTTAAAGCATTTCCCCATTTCCAAGGTCAAAATTAGAAAATGGGAAATATGGAATTGGATAATACAAACCATGACCGGTTCAGTTCCTCAGTCACTATCCCCCCAAAAAGCATTGAGAAAAAGAGGGGGAAAAGGGGATCAATTATTTGAACTTCTGCACTGAAATGACGGGCAAAGCCGCACAGACGGCTGCAATGCCTGACCCCGGACAGACCAGAGGGAGACATTGCTGTGCTGCAGCCTTGCTTCTCCCTTGGGAAGCTGTTGGCATTGCCCTCAGAGTCATCCCACTCCACTGCTTTTGCTTTACAGCTTTACATTTAACCGCAAAATACCATCAAGAGGTCTAAAGCCCAGCACCAAAGAGCTGAGTGTTGCTCCTACCATCGTGTCCTCCATGTCCAACCCAGGAGCCATTCAAGGCCAGGCTGGATGAGGCTATGAGTGACCTGATCTGGCTAAAGATGTCCCTGCTTACTGCAGGGGGTTGGACTAGATGGCCTTTAAAGGTCCCTTCCAACCCAACACATTCTTTGATTCTATGTTTTAGAGCCCCCTAAAGAGGGAGGCCCCAAAATGGACACGCTTATGGAGACCGAGGTCTGCTCCTACACCACCCAGGGAAACACCATCTGGGGACCACAAAGCCATGGGGAAACGCAGCTCTTTTTCCAGGCTCACGCAGCACCACCTATAGACAAAACCACTTCATTCCTCTGAAGTATTTGGGAAATGGAAAATCCTCCCAGCCTTGTTGCCGCAGCTTTGTGTATGCTGCTTTCCCCCCGCCGGCCCAAGCGCTGCGGGGAGAGGTGGGGCTAGAGGGGCTTTGCACCAAACCTGGAAGTCTCTTATACATAATCCAGCAGGAAATCTTGAGAAATCAAAGAAGGGGAATGAGAGTGATTGCCTGGCACCAAACACAAAGATCAAAGACCCATAAAACTGACTTTTGCACAAAAAGCCGGGCAGTCCCCAAAGACTCTTCACCCAGAACCAGGAGTGTCGATGAAGAGTTATTTGGGGGATTTTCTGCTGTGACTCTTTTCTGTAGCACACAGACATCAAATTGGAAATAACACTTTTGCTAAGAAATAGCACCCTGAATACTTATTGCTTTCCCGTCTCCTTCTGCACATTTCAGGCTCCGTGCGGTGTCAGCAGCCGGTGCAACCTCAGCGCTGCAATCTGGAATTTGCCATGATAAGTGTCTCTGGAGCAGGGCTGCATGCAAGAATATAAAGGTTTGGGATTTTTTAATTACGTTTCGGTCCTTACAAAGGGAATCTTGAAAATATGAAGTGCCTCACACGGGGACTGATGTCTCCCCATTTCCAGCCAGTATGAAATAAAGTGTGCCTGGAGAGATGCGAGGCATCCCATTCTCCTTAGTGCCGAACCTAAAGATGACAATCTGCAGCACGCCAAGAAGTGAAACTCTGAGTATGGAGGGGGGGGAAGAAAGCACAGTTACTTTTCACATAAATAGGATATCTGTTGTGCAGAATATGCTTTCTATTAGATTTCAGGAAAAAAAAAAAAAAAAGGAAAAACACCACTGGAAAAACAAACAAACAAAAACTCATACCTCTGAGATGGAATTAAAGTCCTACAATCTAGACACTTGTTGCAGAATTTAGAACTGGCTTGACATAGAACTAATATAGAAGAACGCCTCTTGAATTAAAATATTCCTGATGAATCTTCCTTATACTGGCCGTTTTCCTAAGTTAATTAATTTTAGAACTTTGGAGGAGTTCAAACTTAGAACATTTGGGGTTTTAAATTCAGGATTTTTTTGTCGCATTTTATGCCAGTTAGCGATAATGACATATCTTGAACTTCAAAGGTGCCTAGCTAATTAGAGACTCCCTGCAAGAGAAAAATGCAGAGAGGAAAAATAAAAGAAAAACTATATTTTAATAGTTTTCCACAAGCGCTGAGCATTAAGCACATTTTGAGAACATTCGTGCGGTATTACACGTGCAGCTTGCTTTAAAATTCTGACTAATTTGAATTTTCAGGGTAGGAAACAACAGCAGTGCCGTAAGTCTCCTCTTCAGCCCGTCTTTCATTTGCACAGACCTATAACGCCGTGATTTCGTGCTACACGCGTTGCTTGCTACGTATCCTAAAAATTCAATTTTCTGATCCCAGAAGGAAAGAGCTATAAGAGGTGAAGCCAGCCATTTGATCGTAAAGTGTTGTCAACGCGAAGGAAACTGCTGTTGAACACTCTGCCACCGCCCTTATTTGTGGTAATCATGCAAATCACTGCAAACAGCTCCGAGTTCATTTGGTTTCGAGTCGAGCTACAGTAAATCGCGTGCACGGAGGGAAGGAGAAACACCGTTTGATGTATGTTTCTATGAGCATTTATCCCCGACGAGACTGAGCGAAGTACAAAAGTAGCGCTACACCTAACGTGCGGGGATATATGAGTCTTCGAAATGGCGATCTCTATCTCAAAAACTATTTAACCAGCCTGCGATAGGGCAGTTACTGCGGTTATAAGGCTTTCTTTCCTAGAATGATAGAGCACAGTAAAATACCTTATAAAACAACACAGAAGTTATTGCCGACCAGATTCCGAAGCCAGTAAATTTATTGCGCTCTATCTTTATACAAGTTCTTCATTCTTCTCTTCTTTTCCTCGCGTGTAATGAGTTTATCTGCCACAAAACAGATTGTATTTTTTCCTTTTCGTTAATAAGGTCACTAGATTTTGAGGGGTGCAGTTGAAAGATGGTCGCAACCATCTAAGCCTTTCGTTGCCAGGAGCTCATCAGTACATCACACCATTTTAGATTGCTGTGTGGTTTTGGGGTTGTTGTTTTTTTTTTTTTCATTGTTGTTGTTTTTCCAAGATATTATTACTTTATCTTTAGAAAAACTTTTCCACCCTTACCCCACTTGGCAAGTTCTCTAGAATGAAAGGCTTTTTATTTTAAACAAACCCCTGGTAGCATTGCAATGCCCTTCTTAAAATTACCCATGGAAAGCAACTCCATCAAACGCTAGTGAAAAAACCGCTACGTCTGAGTGCTGGCCATGGACCAACTCAGTGATGCAAGGCCACTTTAAAACACTCCGAAGTCCTCACTTTCTTCTCCTCTAGAGATCCACTGGTGTGACAGGTTGACCTCCCTACCTAAGATTGGATATATTGATCCGGAGACTGCTCTTATCAACTAGAACTGCATTTGAGATTTTCGTGGGCATGTTATTACTACGGAGAATTGAACTTTTGTCTCTCAGGCACCGTATCTAGAACCCTTTGGCACACAGGGCAAATTCAGCGACCCCAGATGTCTTATGTGCAGAAGCAAATATCAGAACAGGATCTATAATTAACAGGAATGAATTCTTAGTGACTTTAATACCCAGAGTACTTGCCCCAGCTGTAAGACTAAAAGCAAAATTATGTTATAGACCTCCCTTAACTGTTAATAATTTTGTAACAGAAGCGCAAGGGAAAAGTTTAAAAGAATAACTCCATCTTGTCCACTTAAAAACACTTCTAAAGGGAGCGAGAGGATTGCTTAACTATTCTCTTGCAAAGGCCAAAAAATTACATGCCCAGCATATTGTCATAATTTTTGCTTTTGCATTTAGAAATGAGACTGCGATGCATTTTTAGGAGATGCACTGTTGCCCTTAGGAAACCACGGGATAAGTGCTTAACACAGACCCCAATGCATAAAGCTGAGACACTGCGATGTTTCTACCGAAGCCAGAGATGCTGATGGTACACGTTAAGTTAAGCAGCTGTTTAAGTCTTGTTGGGATCAGGATCCCGCCTGCAAGTATTATCGCAGGCACTTCTGAGCAGTTCCTTTGACTTGAGGGGTAACTGATTCACGGTAACGGCAGCAAACATTTGCTTTACAAAGATGAAGACTATGATCTAAAATCCAGCCTTGCTTACACCATTGTAAATGGTGTTTTTAACTATAGTAGCTCATACCCAGTGGCAGACGGACCA